>BMAU01000520.1:0-226660 GCA_019973935.1 Trichonephila clavipes | reverse complement strand
CTCCAACATTTGGTGTTTACATAATTCTTTGCTCCCAGTAAGTTCATCCATCTGTACATTATTTGAGGCCATGTTATCGGAAGGTATATCATACATCTTATCCAATTGCATATTATTTGAGACCATGTTATCGGAAGGTATATCATCCATCTTATCCAATTGTATATTATTTGAGACCATGTTATCGGAAGGTATATCATCCATCTTATCCAATTGCATATTATTTGAGGCTACCAACAGATTTGAAGAATCCTCCAACGGCTTAGTATCTGAAGTATCTAAAGAAGCATTCATGTTATTTGAAGCAATGTCTGAAGACACCTCGGAAGAATCCTCTTCCCGCAAATTATCTGAAGACATGTCCACGTTGTCGGGTGGAGGGGTGTGATTACAATATTCATCACAGAAGTGTGGCAAGTCCATCAAACTTCCATAGACTCTTTTACCCTCGAATCTTGAGTTTTGTGTATGTTTCATTTCCAGACAGCCCACGGTGGAAAATTCTTCGAACCCACGTCGTCGGGAGGAGAGGTCCCAATGTGAATACAATTTTCGTCTGTGTACATGTTCACAATAGGATCAATAAATGTAGTAATCAGCATATCAAGCAAAACATCAGGTGTTAGATATTCTTCATCCTCCGGAAAATATTTAGACACTAAAGCGAATGCATTTTCATAAAATTCACATTCAACATCATTAACCCTCTGACTGGATGACCCGCTAATTGAATTTAGCTTCGAAAGCGGTCTACTTTTTCAAAGCTTGCTAAGCCGAAAATGTTCCGATAAATTTCGCGAACTGCTTCAAAAATGCATGGCAGTTTAATGCCTTCCCCTGTTAAAACCGAAGGAGGTCCTGAATTGGTTTTGCAGGAAATGATTTTATTGCTTTTCGGTCTCTGTGTTCTTCGAAACGGGAGGTTTCTCATTCACAGCTGTGGCCTAGGGCGAGGATTGTAAAATGTGGACATTTTCTACACTTCACGGCCAACAGAAAGTTCACCCAATTTATTGCAGATATATATTTCATATATTTGGAAAACTTGCTCAATTTCTGATCTGAAAACCAATTAGGTTTTAAGAAATTTTAATTTTCTGAGTTTTGATTTTAAATTCGGTTTCATTTTAAAGTATTTTTGCATTCCTAGATTGAATTAATTAAAAATATTTTTTAACACAATCCAATATTTCGTGTGAAACGGCAATTAACTACAATTTTAGTTTCTAAAATCATTTCTGTTTGCTCATGTTTTTAAGTTTTTGAGTTTTCTCACATTTACTTAATTAAGATTGATTTAAAGACCAAAATATTTTTTGATGCATAGTTTATATAATTTAAAAGCTCTTTACTTTGTTTTCATTATCTTTTTCCTTTGAAAATGCCATGACCAAAATGTACGCAGGCTACTGTGAGAAATAATACTTGAAAGGGATGGAATATGACTGAAAATGGTAAATCTAAAATGCAGCTTTTTCAGGTAATATTACAATTAGACTACAGAATACAAATGTTGCAGAATGAACTAAATATTTCTCTGATGTACCACAAACTACATTATAATAAATCTATTGTAGTACTACACTGCAGTATTTTAAAGTCATGCAACAAAAACTTAAACTTGCTTAACTGCCACGATGGGGAACTGAGAAAAAAATAGATATTGTTTACAAACTTGGTGATTTCTGGATTACGTTTGCATAACTACTAATTTCTATATAAATATTTTGCAGTTAAAACTCTTGTGAATATATAAGGTTCTGATAAAAGTGAATAATTGATCAAATTAACAGTTGTTATCAATGTTATGTCTTAGAATATTTAGAATTAAAAAAGATATTTCAGTCATATTTATTTCAAGTAGAATTTTCATGTAGAGCATAAGCTGGATAGTAACAGATTGGAAAATTAAAGCTTTACAGGCAATGGAATTTTTTTTTATGCCTTTACAAATTTTAAATATGTTTTTCTCAGATTTTTAATTTTGAGGATGAGAGTGTTTTCTAATCCCTAAGGCGTTTTTCCTGTTCAAGATAGAGTCTTGAAATATCTTGTAAATGTTCCCTTCAAATATGTTCTATAAAAGTTCATATGGATTTAGGTCTGAGAGCTCTAGTTATTTTTTAAAAATATCTTAATGTTAATATTTAAAAAAAGTTGGGTTTTTTCCAGGTTTAGCCATAAAAATAATTATTAAAATTCAACAGAGATATATTTTAAATTTTATACTTTTTGTTTCCAATAATCTAAGAAATATTAATCACTTACAATAATTAAATATTTTTAATAATTTAACAATTTAGAAAAGTTTTAAAAATTTCAAAACTGTTCAATGCTTTAAAATTATGAAATAATGGCTTGTCAAACTAACCTATTATTTTCAGAATCAATATAATAGTATAATTTGAATATAAAACAAAAATTAATTTTACTGTGACAAACTGTTTACGACTTCTACTCATATTGTAAAAAGAATGAAAGATAAAATATATAACATAGTGGCAGTGAAAAACACATTCATAATATGTTAAAATCCTGTCCCGATACAAATTTCAAAGCATTTTCCAAACTGTAGCTAAAAACAATTATATGTTTATTATGACAGAAATTATTTATATTTAGATATATTTTTCCTTATTAAGTACATAATGAATAATGGCAAGATAATTTGTAAAATCCTGAAAGATTTTAATGAAGAAAAAGCCAGACATAATTTTAGAGATAGTTAGAAATTTAATTATATAATACACAAATATGCATGTTTTAAAAGAAATAAGTTGGCTAAGAAAATGAAATATACTAAAAATTTCCTGAATAAAGTATAAATCAGATTTCATCCTCAAATACATATAATTGTAAGAAAAGGTTTTATTCAATTTACAATTAGTTACAAAAACCTTTTATAAAAAATAATTTTAACAGGTATAAATAGCAAAAATATCAAAGAAGTATGAGAAAGACAGATACATGTCGTTTACAAAAAAGTCACAGTGTGATATTTTTCGAAACACGGCACTGCACACAGTCCAACATTACAGTCTTTACAATGAAAACGAGTTTTTGATGTTTAATGACTAAATCGTAAATATAAGAAACAACAGTCAAATATCACGAGTGTAGACGGCGCTCGCTGATATTTGAGTGAGAAAATTACAGCAGCATAAAATGCGACCTCGTTTAAATTATATCTAATGTGCATATTTGGAACTGTTTAGCGTACTCGAATTAACTCAAGTGCACACGTCAAGGGTTTATATTGCATTCTAAGTCAACACGGTGGCTACTGACGAGCGACTACGTAATTTTGAACAGCGGTTAAGTGACGAAGACGATACCTGAGCTGATAACTCCCCTTCCAAACTTCCACATCACACCAACGTGAGGACTCTTGACGTCGAAGTGTTTAACGTGCATCAGCTCTCTTCAACGCTAAACTTTTGTTATACCAGGGCTCGAACACTGGACACGAGTTCATAACCATGACCATCAGGCTACCGTGGCCGCAAAAGAAAATAGCAAGTTTGAAAGAAATGTAATGGAGAAGTATACTTGAAGAAATAACTTCAAAACTTAACGAAAAACCAAAATATCAAAATTTATTTTAGGAATAATAGTGAATATAACTTCGTACACCTAAAACCACTTTACGCAGTGTATTTTGAAAGTGAACGTTTCTCCTTTTAGAGAAACTTACTATAATTAAGTCAAATTCCTTTCATTTTGCTCTAAAGGGATCCCCGAAACAACGTAATTTATTTGAAACACAAAATTACTTATGGTTGAATCTAATACAATTCCCTACAAAATGAATGAAAACCCTTTTTCATCATATAAATTGTGTTTGAATAGGAGATGGTTAGTTAATAAGAACATTTAAAACGTGTCGGCAATCTATGGACCTGTGGCACGTGGTACAATTCTTAGTGGCACTCAGCACTACTCTACAAATTTGTCAATTCTTGAGTGGATGGAAGTTGATAATAGACCTTATTTGACAAACATCTTCTGAGTTATGGACATTTATGGAACTACAAAATAATCTGAAAGATAATTCTAAGGATAAATTTACAGCTATTTTGTAAATAATTGAGTGTTATTGCTAGGGGATTTAATTGTTGAAAAAAGAAAATTGCATGTACTCTGCTTTCCACTTATGATTCGGCATATCAAAAGTAAAAAATCTTTCCTAATATGAAAAATATTTCGACTCCGCAAAGAAATTGTTTAACAACTGAATGCTCAGAATCGTGTCATGCATTATATCCTTGGTTTTGCGATATGAAAGAAGAGTCGTGAAAGAGTTAATTCGCATTACAATTTTTATTTAACTGTAATGAAGGGAATCATTTATATTTCACTTTGTCTATTTCTTATTTAAGTAAATATGTTGGAAACATACATTTTTAATTTTTTTTATCTTTGTTGAAGAAATAGTAACATTTTATATTGTTTAATTTTATGTTAATAAATGTATTTTATTGATCCATAATTAATATAAAATAAAACTGTAAATCTAAATTATATACCTCTATTCTTTAAATCTGCAAATATTATCGTAAGAATCGAAGGATTTCAAAAATTTCCTACTATGTGGCACGCTGAATGATACTGACAGATTGATTTGGCACGTCTTAGCTACACAGTTGCCACCCCTGATTTAAAATGTTGGGTAAGATAACCATTATATTTTTAAAATTTCATAAATATACAAAAGGAGAGTATTTTGTCAATACATGTTTTAAAAAAGGAGTAAAAGTTTACGAGAACGAAATATAAAATTGCGTTAAAATTATTGGTACTCTATCACCCGTAATTTTATATATATATATATATATATATATATATATATATATATATATATATATATATAAGACGCATTTGTTGTCTGTTTGTCTGTTCCCTTATAACTCAAGATCCAGACGACCAAATAACGAGAAATTTGGTACACGTGCTCAAAATTACACGAGGAAGGTTCTTAAATAAGTTTGGCGTTCATAATTCTTTCCGAATGTTTTAAAATTTAATTTTTAAGTGATTTTCCAGTGTTATGACGTCATATCATGTCACGTTTCTAACTAAGTGGACAATTTATACTTTACATGCAGTTTTTGAAGATTATTACATATTTTTACTGTAGCTATGTTAATCGGTTGCAATATTTATTCAATTTTTCTATTCTTTGACATTTAATTAGGATTATTTTTCGAATAAATCATTTTTTAAGGATTTTTCTGTTAACAACTAAAATTTTGTTTTGTTGTTTTGGCAACATTTAGGTATTATCGAGGGATGTTTATGTGTGTGATTTTGCTTAAAAATTACAACTTACAATTTCAGTATTTTTACGGAGAATTTATTTATTTCTTTAGAATGAGAAGGTTATAATTTTGACAAACTAAAACTTCTTATTGGTAATGGTATTTCAGTTCTTATTACTGTGATTAACATAAGTATAGTATTTCCCCGTTTTCGTTATTCGTTTTAGATAGTATGAAATTAATAATATTTTGCAATTTTATGTGTCTTTATTTTAACCTTTAAGGCAGTGCTTCTCAGACTTTCAATACTGGCGCCCCCCTTTTCAATCACAATTTTTATCGCGCCCCCCTTATGCATAATAATTTACTGAATGCAATAATAATGCACTTTTACGATAAAGCAAACAATATTTATTTTAAACCGTACAAATTCATGACATAAGTATTAAATTTGTATATGTTACTTTTACAAAAAAAAAAAGTTAAGTGATAGGATAATTACTAAGTTATTTTTCCTTTCTCTGATTCTTAAATTGGAACATATTACAAAATGCGGTGGTTGCTTAGAAGACAAAATATAGATATCAGCTAAATATAGAAAATGAACTCAGAGGGTCACAATTTCTTATCTTAAAACTCCTTTCAAAACTTTGCTCTGTAAGACAAGCCCATGGGAAGTAACTAATAATTATTAAACTTGTTCTTAATTTAGTATTAATTAATTAGTCATAAAATGCTCTGTGCACCACTCATACATTAAAAGCAGTGTTTCTCAAACTTTCAATACTGGCGACCCAATTTGAATCATAATTTTGTCGCCCCCCTGTACAACAATAATGTATTTACTGCAATAAAAATGCACTTTGAGAGAGAGACGCTAAAGTTACAATACGATCTTAATTATAAACCGTACAAATTAATACGATAAGTATATTCAATTTTGTGTATATGTAACTTTTATAATATATATTTTATAAAAAATTACTTAAAAATATATATTACTTAGAATTATGTTATTTTTCTTTTCTAATTTTTAAATTGAACAGATCGCAAAAATGATGTATTTAATTAAAGATTTATTTCCTTCAGCATACATTTCTCAAAGTACAAAATGTCATTAGAAAAATAGTCTAGTCAATGTCGCTCTCATCATATCCATCCCATCTGGCATTATAGGGTACGTTTGCGTGAGTCTGGGCAACCTATCGGACGTCTGCGCAAAACATGTAAAAATGCTTTCCCTCGTACAGTTTTTTCCAGTCAGTTTTGGTCGACTTGATACTCTTATAGCTACCGAATCTAACTTGAATGTACATTTTTTTAAATTTCCACGTTAATTGTAATTCACGGTAATTAAGTATTTACGGCAGTAGATTAAAACAATATCATACACACATTTTAAGTCGTAACAAACATTCGACCATAATAAAGAATCAACAAGTACACAGACGAACGAGCATGGTTCCGAAAATTAAATCAAGGCGATCTTCTCAAAAATACTTAAATTTTGGATTTACCACTACTGAAGTAAATGATGGAAAAAAGCCCCAGCTCGATATGTGTTAAAAACTTACAAATCTGTTGAACAACATGTGAAAGTTGTTTTTAAAACATGTAAAATCATTTAGCTATATTGGCAAAGAATTTTAAAAAGTATTTTATGGATGAGGACAGCTTGGTAGCAAGTTACGAGTGGATTAGGGATCTATTTCAAGATACTCCAGAAGGGCTCTCAACTTCCGAAGAAGAAATCTTCATAGATTTCACATCCAGTAAAAATTAAAAAAGGCAATTTTGAAATAAATCGCTCTTTGAATTTGGAGTAGAGGTGGATGAGGAATTATCTGTACTGAAAACAAAAGCACTTCGTATACTATTACCATTTTTCACATCCTACCTTTTTCAAAACCGGATTTTCTGCAGTGGATGCCTTGAAGACAAAATATAGATCTCAGCTAAATATAGAAAAATAACTTTTTAAGTGTCAATTTCTGATATTAAACCTTCCTTTGAAAAACTTTCCTCTACAAGACAAGCCCGTGGAAGTCCCTAATAATTATTAAACTTGTTCTTAATTTAGTAATAAGATTGATTGAATGAATATTAACGTCACACTGTTCAGCTGCACGAGGGTTTTTGACGACGGATCACGTAATTTTGAACCATGGTCAAGTGACGTGGATGACACCTGAGCTGGCACCCCTCTCTCCTAACTACCACACCACACCAACGGGAAAACGTTTCAACTCTCAACAGATTTAACGTGCATCGCTGCCCTACACGGCGGGTCTTTAGTGGTACTGAGCTCGAACTTGTGACAAGGCAAGCCACGATCCGATACCTATACCACTTGGCTACCGCGGCCAAATTCAGTAATAAGAAATTATTTATAAAATACCTTCTTCAGTACTGATACATCAAACGTATACTGGCTGAAACACCGACTCTCCGCACGAGTTCATTTTTAAAAAAATAAAACATTATTCTTGATATAATAGCTGAACTGTAAGGAGAGTAAAACTGTGTGCACGACATTGTATACAAAAATGTAAAAATGATTTTTTTTTAGATAAATGCTATAATTGTAAATAACTGTTTAAAAGAACTGTAATTTTAAACCTCACAGAATTAACCTTTAGAATTAATGTTAAATTATGAAAAGAATATAAAATTCCGATGAAGAATAATTGTGTTACTTTTTAACATTTAAAGCGAGAAGACTTCAAAATGTTTTAACCCGGGAGCAGGCGCATACTGATACTAACATTAATGGTAGTGGGGGACTCAGTCACCCCAATCATTTGTTTAGTATTATTTTTACTGTACACGATACAAATCGGAATTCTAGTGAATATTTTAATTTATAGAAAGTATACTTACATTCTTTCAAGGACTATTCAATTCTTTGATGATTTGAGAAAAAAATCCAATAAAACTGAACTAAAATGATTCAAAAGTACAAGACCATAATAAAGGACGCAAATCAGACACTTTTCAATTATCCTACAGAAATGTTAAACCAATCAATTCTTTTCCAAATATCGCAAAACTCTATTATTTACAATTTCCCTAAGCGAAAAGCAAACGCATAAAAGATGGGAGGGAACTAATATTGATAATAACCATACCATAAGATTGAAGGTCAATCAAATAATTAGGAAACGTACTATGCAGCCTGGCTGAAAAGTGAATCATGACTTCCTTTTCTTTTTCTACAACTAATGTACAGTATTTCAATAATAATTACAGTGGTGAATTGTATATCTTCTTAGAATTTTTCTCAGGGTCTGGGTTTCGTTTTTTCTTTTAACGAGTAATATTTTATGTTAAAACGTAATAAAAAAATCTCTCATTGAGGAAATACAGCAAATAAAACAAAATGTTTTTTTTTCTTTAATTTGGTTTTGGGATCAAAGATAGCTATTTGATGACGGAAAAAAGCCAGATAATAAACATAAATTATGTCAGTGTTGTTGTGTGTATTTTTTTATTATGGAAGAAAGCATTTTGTTTTACTTCTCTTTCCGGTTATTTTTTTTTAAAAAAAAATCTTTAAATTTTCGATACGCTCGCGTCCCCCTTGTAGGGTCATCGCGCGCCCCACACTTTGAGAAACACTGCTTTAAGGGTATACTATTGGCTTCAGTGTATAAAATTGCCTTGCAGAAAACCAAACTTGGGTAATTATACTGCCCAAGAGAAAGCAGTGTTGGTAGTAATTACATATCAAATTGGAATAGGAATAAGAGAATGAGCAAAACAGACAAATGGCTTAAATACCTGTTGAGGAAGCAGGTAGTCGTAAGATAAATTATTTTTGGTACTTATGTACTGTCCTAACAATCGCCAACGTTCAAAATAACTTGCCAGGTTGGCAACACTGATTTCGCATGTCATATATATGCTGAATTGTGAGTCGTGCTTTGTTTCAAATATCGCCAAGAGGTTGCGGTTATATGTAAGTACCTTATTTTTTCAAATTATGCTTTTGCATTTATAGAGTTAGTTCAGTTCTTTTTATGTCAGTTAATGTTAGTATTGTACTTCATTTTTCAATTTATTTTTATTATCTGGATATATATACTTAAGATATTTTTTTTATTTAGTACTTACGTATTACTGCACAATCGCCAACGTTCAAGACAACTAGCCACTTTGGCAATCCTAACTTTGTGTGCGTTGAACTGGCAATCATGTGCTTCATTTTGTATAATGTCACCATTAGGTTGCGATAATACATAAGTACCTCTAATTCTGTACATTACTATAACAGACTGGCCGCAACATACCGATTTGGCGTGATTTAAAAATCATGCCAAAATGAGTATGTTGAGGAAGCAGGTATTCGTAAGATAAATTATTTTTGTTACTTATGTACTATCCTAACAAACTCCAACGTTCAAAATAATTTGCCAAGTCGGCAAACCCGATTTCGCATGTCATATATATGCTGAATTGTGAGTCATGTGCTTCGTTTCATATAATGTCGCCAATAGGTTGCGGTTATATGTATATACCTTATTTCTTCAAATTATGCTTTTGCATTGATAAAGTTAGTTCAGTTCTTTTTATGTCAGTTAATGTTAGTATTGTACTTCATTTTTCAATTTATTTTTATTATCTGGATATATATAATTTGGAATAATTTTTTTATTTAGTATTTACGTGTATTGCACAATCACCAACATTTAAGACAACTCGCCATTTTGGCAATCCCAACTTTGTATGCGTTGAATTGTCAATCAGGTGCTTCATTTTGTATAATGTCACCAATAGGTTACGATAATACGTAAGTACCTTTAATTCTGTACATTACTATAACATTAGACTGGCCACAACACCAATTTGGCATGATTTCAAAATCATGCCAATATGAAATTAATATTATGAGTATTATCTTAGCCTGTTTTGTCTTTTCCTCTACTAATCCTTAATTAATTCAATATATAATTTTTGTTTTTTTTATATTTTAGTACTTACATTTATTTTTGGTGATTATGTACTGCAAATATTTTTTTACACATTGCGATGTCTTTGGCGAAATTAATCAGTGGTATTTTTTCCTTAAATATGTTTTTTATCTGTTTTTGACAATTTTTAAAATTTTGTTTGATGTGTGTCTGAAAGGCAGATAGCAAAATAAATATTTTACAGTATATATATTGTGTTTGTACGAAAATGTTTATACTGATTTAATCAAAATATTGAGCCTTCTTTTATATTTGATATATTTTTAAGATTTAATTTTATGTTATAACCAGCTATACCTAGCTAAATGTTCTCCTGTGGCTCAGTCATTTTTAAAAGACTGGTACACCATAAAATATGCCATGAAGCTTACAAAAGTAATAGTACACAAGAATTCCAGCAAACCTATATCTATATATACATATAAGACGCATTTGTTGTCTGTCTGTTTCCTTATAACTCAAGATCCAGACAACCAAATAACGTGAAATTTGGTACACATTCACAACATTACATGGGGAAGATTCTTAAACAGGTTTCGTTCCATCCCAACCTCACTCTGGCCTCCTCCAGCCAAAAAGAGTGTTCCATGGGCATGTTCTGAGCCATGGGTTCATTATAGAGAAAACTTTACTAAACAAAAGCGGTAAGTAATTTGCAATACTGCTTTGTTATATTTACTTTACTGCAAGCAAATACTGCAACAAATATCACATTACTTACTACATTCCATTCCTTCGTTCATAGGAATTCATTGTCCTTTTCTGCTACAGTCATGCCTCTGAGAAAAAGGGGGGGGAGAGTATAGACTTGCAGATACCATGCTTTTCTCATGGGCAGTTGTATGTGACCTGCTCTAGAGTGGGCAGAGAGGAAAATCTTTTTGCACGCACTCCAAATGGAACTGCCAAAAATGTTGTCTATCACATTGCTTTAAGATGTACCCTTAAATGTACCTTTAAATGTACCCTTTTATTGCATGCAAATAAACAGTTTTGTAAGCTTCTACAGAAAACCTTATTTTAAACCCGGGCAAAGCCGGGTACTTGCAACTAGTATATATATATATATATATATATATATATATATATATATATATATATATATATATATATATATATATATATATATATATATATAAGAAGTACGTCGATAGAGTACCGTAGTTACTGCCAACTCGTGACAATGAATTGGAAATTAAGTTCAAAATTCATTGTTATTAAAATATATAAAATTTTACATTATTTTTGTATTTGTTATTTTTATGTTCCTTACTGAGAGAGAAAGCAACAAATGGGAGTTCATCACCTGCCAAAACTGCAGAGGCCTGGTTGTTTACTCCGCAAGCTCCTACCTTATGCTTACTCTGACCTACTAAGTAAAAATGCCGTCTTCTGCTCGTCAAGATCATGGAATTGCAGATATTGTTTTCCATATATTTTAAATATTAGTTTTCTAACTTCTACATCAGCCTTTTAATAGTCTACACTCCTGCAAAGAAGTCTGAATTCAAAAAACTATAAAAACATATTATTCCCGAGAATGTCATTTATACCTTTATTTTTTATAATCTATGAATGCGTTAAACTATTAATTTGCTATCGCGACTATTTAATATTAAATGCGAAAAAAAACGAATAAGTTTCAAACTGAAACTTAAATTGAATTTTTCAAAAATTGTCATCGATATTCTCATAACTTTTACATATTGACATTTTAGCATATCACACATCTATCTTCTATGCAAAAATCTATTATAAGTTCATCAAATGTTTCAGCATATTTTTACTCATAACATGCAGTTTTCAACCGCATTGTGAGGCCGCGGTAGCCTAACGGTCAAAGTAACGGACTCGTAGCTGACGTGTCATGAGTTCAACCCCAGCACCACTGAAGATCCGCCGTGTAAGGGAGCGATGCTCAAGTGTCATCCTCGTCACTTGACCATGGTTTAAAATTACGAGGTCCGTCGCCAAGTGAGTGAATATTAACGTCGCACTGTTCAACTACACGACGGCTTTTAGTGATGGACCTCGTAATTTTGAAAAATGGTCAAATGACGAGGGCGACACCTGAGCTGGCAACCCCCTCTCCTAACTACCACACCAACGAGAGGACATTTCAGCTCTCGATAGATTTAACGTGCATCACTGCCCTACACGGCGGGTCTTTTGTGGCACTGGGCTCGAACTCGAGACATGCCAACCATGATTCGATACCTTGACCACCTGATACCCCGGCCACAGGACCGTCGCCAAAAGCCCTCAAGAAGTTGAGTAGAGAAGAGAGAGAGTGCGACTTTAATATCCCCTCACTTAATTAAATTATATGAAATTTAAGGAATACTTGAAAAAATATTAGAAGTCGAATATATATATATATATATATATATATATATATATATATATTAAAAAATTAACCTAATGATAATTTTAAATATCCAAAAAATTATTAGTATTTATGGTAAATATATGTTTTTCAACTGAGTATGTGAGACACGCATAAATATCTTTTTCGAAATTCCAATGCAGAATTTTAGTGGAGCTAATACAAAAAATTCCTAGTTTTGCATGGTTAAGATTATAAAAATGTCCAAATTTAAATAACCTTTTCTTCAGTCAACCACTAATGGAACATAAATGATGAGGGATTATGCATAAATATATATTTTTTAACTTGAATTTAAACAGGATCTTTATATTTATTTATATGCGCAAATGTTAACTGTAAATTTGTCCAAATGCTTTTAAATACTCTTTATTTGAAGATTCAAGTTAAAAAATATAAGCTTGAAGTTAAAGTTCTCTTTGAATGAAATTAATGTTCAGACATTCAAAATTCAAGTATAATTTGTTATCTGAACAATACAAAAGAAGGGATTCTATGTAAGATTCCCTGAATATCTGAATTTAAAATTATGAAAAACTAAAAGATTTAAATAGGGTTTTTTTTAACAATACATATAAATTTTTTGCAAATAATGTAATGCAGAAGCTTAAAAATTATTCATGTTTAGAAGTGTCCGAAATTTTGAAAGATTTTAAATTTTGAAACTTTTTTTTTAATTTTTTTAACACATAACAAAATATTCATTTTTAAAAAAAATCCCTGAAAGTATTGATTAAACTAAGAAAAATGAAACAGTAAATTATCCTCAATGTTTTAATATATAATTTGAATTTAAATACTACAGATATTTTTTAAAAACTTAGACATACATTATAAAAACTTAATTCCATTTGAGAATTTTAAGGTAAAGAAAAAAATGAGAATTCTCAACTCGTTGACTCGCTATTTGTGTACACTTTAGGTTGAAGATTTTACGATTGCCACAGGAACCGGTCTCCCGTGAGCCATAAAAAAGTTCCCCTCAATGCCCATTGTCTCTCCCCTGACCGTCTCTAATTTTCTTTCAAGATCGTAAACCTTTAAAGGGGGAAAAGAATTCGGAAAAACTCGACTTTAACGTTTTTTAACACACTACTTGAAGGGGAAAAATCTGTTTGGTTCATTTTTGGTGAGTCCCCGGCCTTAGGAAAAATTCAGTGTGGTCCGTTTTCGAAGCCTCGCTAGTAGGGTGGAAAAATCTGTGCTGTTCAGTTGGAGGGTTAATATACGCGAATCCTTCCGGAAACTTCAAAAACTTGACTTCCACTTCACCGTCGGTCTGAGTAATACCCTGAAATTTGATAGTAGTTAATTCAGGACAATTGAAAACGTATTCAGTCAAAAAAGCTGGAAGGATTTTGTCATCAACTAGAACCATATAAAATGAATCCCTGAATCTCTTGAGAATGGGAATCATCTCGGCAATTTGACAAAATGTTCTGTTGAAGAAATGAAGGTGACAGCGAGCAGCGAGCTTATAAAGGCATACCAAAAAAAAATTTTTTTTACTTGTAGAGCAGTGTTTCTCAAACTGTGGGGCGCTCCCCCTGGGGGGGCGCGATACACCTACAAGGGGGGCGCGAGAATATCGAAAATAAAAGTTTCAAAAAATTTATTTACTAGAATTAAGAAAAAAATCAAAAAATTCTGACATAATAAAAAATATACACATTTACACGGAAATAATATATATATATATATATATATATATATATATATATATATATATATATATATATATATATATATATATATTATCTGTGATTTACATGATCGAAAAAAAAAGCTTTTATTTCAAAACCTCATTTTTTAGCTATCTTTGATACTATAACTAAATAAAAAACGTTTTATTCGATTTGCTGTAATCCCATGATGATAGATTTTTTATTACGTTTCCTTTTCAAAGTAAAAATGCTACTCTTTTAGAGGAAAGACAAAATCCAGAGCCATAATCAAAAACATTTTATGAAGATAAAAATTTCATCACTATTATATATTATTGCCATCAGCTGTAGGCAGCAGAATGTATTTGCTGCGGTTTGACCTTCGAGCTTACTTGTACGGTTAGTTACGACCCTGCTATTATGTATTTGTTTTTCATTTAGGAAGCTTGAAGGATTACTAAGCCAAGCATAATGAAAAACGTTTTACTTAATTTTTTTAGAACATTCATATCGTAATAAATACACTTTTATTCCGGGAGCGGTCACGTCGAGCACACAGTGCACGAAATCGGTAATTCTGGCAAAATTGTTTAATTGTTACCAATGGCCCTGACACTATCCTCCTGTTTGACAATCTTAACGTGAACTAAAATATATTTGTCACATATCTCCCTCTTTTTTGGGAGTGACAGACGTTTTTTTTACGATCTTTAGGTACTTGTTTTGTCTGAGTTCCCAGTGTGATAACTTTTTTTCCGAAATGTTTTCTGTGTCTTTAAAAGTAGGTAAGTATATTTTCTCTTTATGAAATTATTCACTGGAATTACGATATTTATTGTGTACTATAAATTAATTATAAAAAAGGATTGGGGTGACTCAAATAACCTCGCTCGACCAATAGTATCGAGTGCGCGCCTGCTCCAGGGTTAAAACATGTTGAAGTCTTTTCACTTTTTAAATATTAAAAATAAAAATACAATTATTCTTCATCGGAATTTTTTTTTTTATTGTTCATTATTCAACATCATTTCTAAATGCTAATTCTTTGAGACTTAGAATTACAGTTCGTTTAAAACTAATTATAATTTGAGCAATCATTTTAAGAAAATCAGTTTACATTCTTGTAAATATTGTCGCACACTTGGCTTTATTCTCCTTACAATTAAGCGATTATATCAATAATGTTTTATTTTCTTATAAATGAACTCGTGCCAAGAGCGGGTACTTCAGTCGGTACTTCCATGGGCTTGTCTTACAGAGCAAAGTTTTTCAAAGGAATGCTTATGATTAGAAATTGACCCTCTGAGTTCTTTTTCTACATTTAGCTTATATCTATATTTTGTCTTCGAAGCAACCACCGCATTTTGCAATATGTTCCAATTTAAAAATTAGAGAAAGGAAAAATAACATAATATAATTATCCTATCACTTAATTTTTTTTTAACTCAAAAGTAACATATACGAAATTTAATACTTTTGTCATGAATTTGTACGGTTTATAATAAAGATTGTTGCTTTAGCGTCAAAGTGCATTATTATTGCATTCAGTACATTATTAATGTATAAGGGGGGCGCGATAAAAATTGTGATTGAAAAGGGGGGCGCCAGTATTGAAAGTTTGAGAAGCACTGTTGTAGAGGACAGTTTTAACTGTCGTTTTACTTTTCATTTACAAATATTTTCACACACACAAAAACATTACACACAAAAAATATTTTGTTTATTACTCTTTATTTAAAATTATGTCAATTTATTTATTTGTGTGACATGCAAATTCTTCTCAACATAATTTTCTCAATTTCTTAATACAATCTACTGTTTACACACATTACGTTCAACTGGATTAATTTAAATTTATTTCCTTGCCTCCCCAACAAGATTATGGTACTCAAATATTTGCTTTACACCTTGTCTGGCCCCCAGCCAAATCTTTCTTGGATAAACACATATTTGGTTACTTGTCTTTACACATTGTCTCTTCTTGGTTATCAACAAAATCCTTCCTGGGTAAAAATGCTTCTCTTGGCTTCCCAACAAAATCTCTCCTGGTTAAACAAATATTTGGTTACTTGTCTTTTCTACGTAATCAACAAAATCCTTCCTGGGTCCGTCTCCTTGATACAATAATTCATGTGAGCCCTCCCAACACTCCTGGGCATCATATATAAATTTTGACTCTCGATTCTACGGGTCCACGACACAGAGCACACCTTTCTGGAACCACACACTGGTCGCACGATACCAAATGTCCACAAGGAAGATTGGCCGAGCACGCGGCTCGTTCCAAGCAAATTTTACACTTTACAAATTCACAAGATGGTTTGAAAACAGATGTTCCAAAATATTTCAATCTGAAACGTATTTCTCTCTTATACAAAGCATCTGTTAAACATCCACATTGTTTGTAGCGCAACTTGTGTTCCAACACGGGATCCAACCCATTATTCCAATTGCCAAACGTTTCAGCACACCAATAACATTGCACGTAATCTTCTTCCCCTAAATAAAACAATCCAGCCTCGACCAATTCACGCACTTTGACGTGCAGTCGAGGCCAACCACCAAACGTGGAATACCGAGCTTCTTCGGATTTCAGTTGCGGAAAGGCAGCTACATAATATTTTCGAAGATTAAGTTGTCCATCCGTTAGGGGTCGAGGAGATGTGAGCTTGTTGGAAGGATCCGAGAGATGTAGTTTCCATTTCCCACAGCAGGCTGGCGGGTAAAAGGGATCTTGCCGATGGTATTTAAAGTAGAAAAAACGTTCGCCACAATAAGCACATTCAATTCTCTTGGGTGTTTGAGTATGGAAAAAACCTCTCTTGGCCAATTCTTGGCAATTACTCCAAAAACTATCTGGAAAGGAGAGTAGACGATTTTCTTCATAACGCATAAGCTTTTTATAATTCAATGGAGACATGATGCAGGTTTCCAGAGGAGAGCCAAAGAAATTTATATTGAGGAAAACTGCACGAGCCAAAAAAACAAACTCCAAAGAAAACCTTTGTAGCTTGCACAAAATTAAAAAGCAATGAAGAATTATAACACGATATTTATTATATGGGAAAAAATTTTTTTTTACTTGTAGAGGACAGTTTTAACTGTCGTTTTACTTTTCATTTACAAATATTTTCACACACACGAAAACATTACACACAAAAAATATTTTTTTATTACTCTTTATTTACAATTATGTCAATTTATTCATTTGTGTGACATGTGTGTGTGTGTGTGGATGTACATTTTTCAAGAGTAACAGTGACAATTGCATTTTAACATATACTTATGGAGACAACTATAAAACATGAAAAAAGGTTTCTTTTACAGTCATAGGAAATAAACAAATTAACACCATTTTCCTTCGTTCTTGCTCATTTGCAGTTTCCTCTTTACCGAAATAAGCTTCTTTTTAGCCATGTCGATGCGAACTGCGGGCACCACCCTAATCTTCGAGGGCATGTTTCTCTCAACCCATGTAAGTCTTCTTTTATGCAAATTTGTTTCATCTTTGATCTGTGCCATGGTATCTGATGTCCCATGTAGGCTATCTGAATCCACATTATCTGAGGTCATGGTATCTGAAGCCACTATATCTGAGGTCATGGTATCTGAAGCCATGTTATCTGAGGAACTCTGCATGTTATCCAATTCCATGTTATCTGCATGTAAAATATCTAAAGATGCCTGTATGTTAGTTGAGGTATCTAAAACCCCATCACTTGAAGAATCATCCATGTTATCTGAAGCATGTAAAATGTCCACCTCAATGTTATTTAAGGTCACGTTATCTGCATTATTTGAAGACATGCTATCTAAAACCTCATTACCTGCATTATTTGAAGAATCCTCCACCTCATCTGAGGTCGTATTATCTGAAGCCTCAAAAGACGTATTATCTGAGGTCTCGAAAGAAGCATCCACCATATCTGAAGCCAACTCTATATTATCCAAGGGTGGCAAGTAAATCAAATTTAAGATCCTTTTACCCTCGGACCGGGGGTTCCGTACACGTTTCATTTCCAGATAGGCCACGGTTGGAAAATGTTCCGGATGAACCAATCTCTCGTAGTCCAAACGAGTGGTCCAAATGTGAACACTCATGTTTGAGTATGCACTTTTAAAATTAGAAATTTACGAATAAATGGATTAATCACCATATCGAACCATCCATTCTCGACCGAGACGTATTTGGATATGAAAGCACGTCCATATTCATATTTCTGTTCCATATTATACAGGAAACCACTCTGAATCCTTGTAAACTCGACCACCACAAAATCATCGTTCCAATGAAAACCGTCCATTTCAATTCGAGTGCCCACATGACAATTGAGAACGTACTGGGTCAGAAATTCAGGAAAGGTTTTGTGATGGACTATGACCATATAAAATGGATCATTTAATCTCCTGAGAATGGGAATCATCTCTGCAAACTGACAAACCAACTAAAGTTGACAACAAAATAATCTGTTGAAGCACTGAAGCTGACAATAAAATAATATGTCGTAGCACTGAAGTGTTGACAACTCTAAGCAGCAGTGAGCTTATAAAGCCATACTAAAAAAATTTTTTTATTATTATTATTATTATTACTTGTAAAGGACAGTTTTGAATGTTCTTTTACTTTTTAATTTACAAAATTTTTCACACAAACTTTTTCTGTTTCTTACTCTTCATTTACAATTGACATTTTTCCTGCTATAGGTGCAATAGTTACTTTTTATCTACCTTCTCTTTACCCCTTTATTACAGAGTGCATCCCTTTTGATCAACCCATCTTGATTCATCTTGTTGTACACCCAATATCAAATCGTTAAAACTCCTAAAGACCAATTTCCCCTGCGGTCGAACTCATTTCCAGTGCAAATATCCTACCAATGTCCAATCGGGATGTGGCCGTTTCCCCACCATCCATACCATTTCATCCGTCCAAATGAGTACCTTGGCATGATCCGTGTAAAGGGCTTGGAAAATCCCGACAGAATCAAATCGAGCATGGCTTCCCGTGTCAGAATCCATCCCGTAGGATTAGAAACGTAGCGAGAGACAAAACAATTGCTCTCGTGACTATGATCCAGGGGGTTATACAAAAATCCATCTTTTATTCGTACAAAAGTATTTCTAAGGTACTCGTGTTTGCCTCCATTGACTTGCAATTCAGTTCCAACGGTATTATTCAAAATGCAAGTCTCTACAAAAAGGCGATACACTTTTCAATGGATAACAAGCAAATGGTGAGTTTCCAAATGATATACTGGAAGCATAATGCTGTTAAAATTGGTAAAGAGCAAACTCTAATGTCGAAGCCGCTCAACAGATGAAATATGCTAGTAGCTTATAAACTTAACAAAAAAATAATTTTATTATTATTATTATTATTAAATAATTTATTGTGTCATGTGATATTTATTTGTTACTTCTTTCCACACGTCATTTTTCTCTTTATTACAGAGTAAATTTATTTTCCAAATTTTATGGTAGTTTCAACACTATACACTAATTATGAAATCCATACTGTACCCTCGGCACATTTTAATTGTTCATTCCGTTTACGTGCATATGATTCCAAAACACTCTCTGGTTCTTCTTTGGCCGAATCGATGGAATCTTTCAGTGATTCTTTATTCTCTGGAGTACAATTAATCGACATCCAGTAATTCTCAAACAAAATTTGTTTTTTGGAGGGCAGTTGCAAAAAGACAGGTTTCCCATTCATACTATCAATGGGCCCGGGTAAGGTGCTTTCAGGAAGAGATGGTGGATTATTGAACAAACAATCTTGAATAGATTTGTCAGACAAGGGTTTACCGTTCATACACTCAATCATGTCGACATGGGTGAATGTCTCCTTTTCACTAATGCGAAATATCCTTGTAATAGATTTCCACAGACTCTGGTACCAGGGATCCATGGTGAGATGAGAGCTTGAGAATAAAAGTTGCAATGACACAAAGAGTTGAGGACCAACCTTTAAGCTATAAGCTTAAAAAATAAATTTTTTACTTGTATAGAATAGTTTCCTTTAAAGATATTTTTACGCACACATTAATAGCTATTATTTTCCAAATGGCATCAAGTTTCATTTTGTCCATTCATGAGATTACATGGTTTTCGTTTAGTCAATCGTCTCAACAGCAAATAGGCTTTGGTGACGGCGCAGCTTTTTCTGTGACACACTTTGCAAGGATATTTCAATTTATTCGGTTCTGGATCCAAATACACATTCATCTGCTCGGGGGCCATTCTTTTCAGAGACATTAACAAACCAGCCACATACACGTCCATGATTTTACATTCGACGAGGGCGGCCATCACACGCGTTTCCCATTGAGCCACGCGGGGGTATCGAAACCAGAGTGTGTCCATGACGACTACACATTCAGACTCGTCCACCGCCAACGCTGCCAGTCCTCCTGGTTGGTGACGAGATATAAATTGCAAAGGAGTTTCAGCCCAAGACGTGGACTCCATAGTTTCCATGATCTATCCACCTTGTTTCTAGCCACAAGTTTAAAAGAAGCCACAAAAGCGTTTAAATATTTCTAGCCACAAAAGCGTTTAAATATTTCTAGCCACAAAAGTGTTTAAATGTCCACGGTTCTATTGATTAAGTAGCCACAAAAGCGTTTAAATGTCAACGGTTCTATTGATTAAGTAGCCACAAAAGCGTTTAAATGTCCACGGTTCTATTGATTAAGTAGCCACAAAAGCGTTTTCAATCCTCTTTGGTCATTTTCTTGGCATCTCTGGTGTCCGCTTCAGCGGGTCTTTTCTTTTTCGTTTTATCCAGCTGTTCTCGACGCCATTCTGCCATGTCTGTCTCCTGTCCTCGTACATATTCAACGTACATGTCTTTATACTCGGTGTTGGTGCACGTTCCATCGAAAATACTTTCCAAAAAGGATCGACACTCTTGAGGGGTATTGACCACCTCATGGTGATACAACAGACGTACGGCTCGGACGTGTTTACCGCGAGCATCTTCGGCATCGTAGCGAAACAATTCGACATATTTCTTGGGATCGTCGCCCTGATAACCATCCATGGCAAAGAATTCATACACTGTTTTGGGATCACTGATTTTGTGTAGAATGCTGATCAATTTGATCAAATCCGAGGATCGCTCATTGTCTCGACCCAAAATACGTTCCACGCAATGTTGCTCGTCCAAAGTGGCATTTTTGGAACGTTGAGTCCAGATTTTGAGCAGATCCTGGTGCAGATTGGAATCCATCAGATAGGGAGCTTGGCGAGACAATTCCAAGACATGGGTCCATGGCAGATGGAAAGATTCGGATGCGCGCCTCAAAACGCGCGGGACAATAATCTCAAAAGTCAGATGGGGATTGTCATGGTTCGATTCAATCTCTTGCGAAAAGAAACTCATCCAGAAGGGAGAAAGTTGCCTGTTCTTGATCAAACCTGTTCAAATATCATGAACAGGCAACTTTCTTCTGGATAAGTGTGGTCTTTTTTTTATAATGTTGTATAGATTTTTTTTCAGCTTGGAGAAGACGGTGGAAATAATTTTTCATGCCATATTGTGAGGACTGTTTTAAATTATTCATCAGGAACCACGACTATAATCCTTGGGTTTAATGACCTCGTGATATGAATTGTTTGAGGCAACTGTGTAAAACTTTCACCCAAATCCTGTTTATTATTGAAATAACCTTTAAATGTAGACTCGTTAACCAGTTGAAATAAATTTTCCCAACCCGCGTCATTTTCCCCAGCAGTCATGTCATTTTGCTCTTCACCAGCAGCTATGCTATTTTCCCCAGCAGTCATGTCATTTTGATCTTCACCAGCAGCTATGCTATTTTCCACACCAGCCATGTCATTTTGAACTTCACCAACAGCTATGTTATTTCCCCCATCAGCCATTTGATTTTCTCCAACCTCCATAGTCTCGTCCATTTCTCAAGTGTCCTCCACATTTTCCCTATTAATTTCTCGAGTGGCCACCATAGTCTCGTCCATTTCTCGAGTGGCCTCCACATTTTCAATTTTAATTTCTCGAGTGGCCACCATAGTCTCGTCCATTTCTCGAGTGGCCACCATAGTCTCGTCCATTTCTAGAGTGGCCTCCACATTTTCCCTTTTTATTTCTCGAGTGACCTCCATAATGTTATGGTATTCCGGCAACACCTCTGGGCTGACAATGGAAATGACATGGATGAAGGAATCATATGCCCGCTTTCGTAGCATTTCCACATCCAGAATATAGTCTTGAATCCATTGGGAAATTTTGACAGCATTTTCATGGGGGTTATTGACCACTAACAACCTAGGAGAGGACTTGAAGTATGACAGTTCAAAGGTTTGCTCACCTTGTACGTTGGCATAGCCAGAATCGAGGGCGTTTGAAAATTTTTGGCGAGTTCAGGATCTTGACGACACAGGATACGATAGGCTGCATCTCGGGTGACCAAACGAACTTTTTCAGTTATAATTGAGGATATTTATATATTTGGGTCAGAGGCAGCACGTCTATTCCGAAGACAATGTAGTTGGAATAACGTTTGGCAAACATGGTGCCATTCTTTTTACCAAGGAGGTAGGCTAAATCCATGATGCGAAAATACAAAACATTATGAGAGCCAATCATAACGCCCAGAAGTGGGGCATCAGAATTGAGAGCCAGTTGAAATCATAGTGAATCGGAGCTATAAAATGTTTAGGGCTTGTGTGGGAAAGCTTAAAACTTATAAATGTTTAACAAAAAAAATGTTAATAATAATATACTATTAGTTTTTATTATTATTTTATCGAATAATAATAATAATAATATACTATTAGTATTATTATTATTACTATTATTATTAATATAATTTTTATTTTTTTAAATTTAGATTAGCAAGTCACTCAAGCTTGTGACAAATCTTTCTTTCTTTGTTCGAATTCCATTCTTGTTGAAAAAGAGGCTGGGCTCTTCTTCAGTACCGTCCATTCCTTTCAGGTAGTGTTCAGACCCAATGAAAATGGTGGCTTTCAATGTGTTCAATTGCAATAATGGAGAGAACAAGTATCCAGTTTCCAAAAATTTGACAAATGTTTTAGGATCCAATATCCACGATTTGTTTGGATAAGCATAATTCCAAAACAAACACATACTTTCTTGGCCGCTGTTGCTTACATCAAATAGAAATCCATCATAGGTTCGAATAAATGAACTGACTGCACCATGCACATGGTTATATACACCATGTACATATACTTTGGTCCCAACTCGACAGTCCAAAATGTTTGCGCGGGTAAAATCCTTCACAATGCAATTTGGTAGCAAAAAGAGGTACATATGATCCTTCTCGTAAATAGGAAACATGTTGAAATGGTAGAATCAATTCTCAAAGCTACATGCAACTCAAAGAGATGCAGAGAAAACTGTAAGCTTTGTAGTCTTAAAAAAATAACAAAAAATAATAAAAATAATAATAATAATAATAATATTTTTTAATTTTTTATTATTTATTATTATTATTATTATTATTATTATTATTAATTATTATTATTTTTTATTATTTCCACACAATTCTAAATGTGTTTAACCAATCTCAACATCAATGGAACCAAAAAAATTTTTAAAGGTTTTACCATAGACCTAATGTTAACGGACTCACTCAACGGTTTTCACTCAATAATGCAAAAATGCTATGAAATCGAGCTTAAACCGTGTATCTCGGTAAATTACGGTCCGATCGGGTCCAAACTTTTTCCCTGGGGGGTCATGGGGACCCCCCTGGTGAACCGGAAATGGCCATATCTCGGCTCCTATGGAGCCTTTATAGACGTGTGACCCGTCAAACGATTCAGAATCGCTTGTAGATTACAACAAAATCTTTGATTTGGATCTAGACCCCCCTAGTTAAGGAACTAGAGTAAAAAAGACCGTGGGGCATATATAGATATCTTTTTAGATTTTCTCCTCATCTAAAAGTCCCATCGCCAAAATGTTAACGTTATTCGAAAGTATGGATTGAGTACTATTCCATCGTGAAGCCTGCGTCCCATTTAGAGGTCTGGTTTGGACCCTAGGCTCCAACACGTACCGGCAAACTTAAATAGACCTTGCTCTGCATTTATTGCCCTAAGGTAGTCGTGTCACCTATTCATTTGTTTGAAATGATGAGTCCTTTCGAACGATATCTATCTCGAAGACTTACCCCCCATAGGAGGGTCTCCAGGGCTCAAAAACATGTGTTATACTTTAATGTAGTGTGTCTCCGAATCTAATGGTCATAAGGTAGTCGTCTAACCACTCTAACAACTCGGAATCATTTGTACTTTACAATGATCACCATCCCGAAATCATATCCACCATAGAAGGGTCCTCGGGATTTTTTTTCTTTACATTTTAAAAGCTTGAGGGGGTTTTTTAAGGTATCCGTACACCTTCGAAGAAATTTTTTTTTAAAACTGTAATATTTGCTATTAAAATATTTTTTACTGATGAAATATAACTTAAAACTATGAAAAATACATTTAATATGTTACTTGTAGTACATAAAAAAATTTTAGGGAGTAAAGCATAGTGTAAATAGTAATTAAATTGATTATTAGAATAACGCACATAACTCAAATGTAAACAAAAATATCCCTTTTCTGTAAATTTGATGATGATAATTATAACATTTTTTAGGGCTGGTACTATTTTCCTGATGATAATCAATTTATTACAATTTTTATCAAGTTTCGAGTAAAAGAACATTGAAAAATCAATAAAAAATTATTACGAGCATGATATATACCTTAGTTACTAAAAACATAGCAACTATATAATTATGAAAGTAGTAGGGGTTCTTTAAATCTATAAAACAAATATATTTATAAAATTTGAACTAATTTGGTTCACAACTTTTTCTGATATTTACGTTGTCAGATGTCAATACGTTAAACAAATTCATTTTGAGATAAATCAGAAATAAACTTTGAACTGCAAATTTTAATATTAAACACAATTTGATATACTTAAAATGCTCCTGATTTATAAATAACACCTTCTTTACTCTCTAAAACATTGATTTTTTTTCCTTGTAGCTCTTAAAATGTTTCTACACTGCTTTACATTTGGTGTTGAATGTCGTTCTGCGTCGTTAATTCTATTGATGTCAAGATGTTTGTATGCTTTTAAAGTAAAATAACCAGGAGTTATATTAGGTTTTTTAAAAATTTCAACACAACCCTTGTATCCATCATTAAATTGGATCACAGCATCCAATGCACCAGATTTTAAAATTTTGAGGCACACGAAAACTTCCTTGGGTACTCTCTGCCATATAACGCCATTTAAACATTAGTTTGAATTTTGTGTTTTGCCATTCAGGCATTTAGTAAGCAGTTCTTTGGTACACAACTCTAAATATGTAGGCTTAATCGTGTTTAGTACTTCATTTGATAAGCCTTTATATTTTTCGTTTGGCTTTTTACCACAAAACAGTGCTCACTGGTAGTAGCACCAACTATCTTTTCCGATGGGACACTGCCCATGCATCGGTTTCTCGACACTTGATGAGCAATGAAACAAACAACAATAACGCAATAACATTTTGCTGAAGACCGGATAGGTTTCCAACATTGCTACGAACAGCAATCCCATAATAGTTTTGCAATCGGTCAATAAAAGAGTCGGTGAGTTTGCCTTTACCAGACAGATTTTTATTTTTAGACTTTAGTTTGCGCAATCTCGCACCTACTCTCTTTTGAACATGACCAATGCATTCATATTTTGTGACGCTATCCTTCCCATAAGTATCTTTGACACTGATAAAGCCTTTAGAGTCCCCGTCACCATAATAATGTGCATATTTAAGGCCTCGTTTGACAATAGAACGTTGGAAGATTCTCGTAGCACCAACAGCTTCCATTTTTAACGCAGAACCTTGAAAATTGCTATGGCACACGTGATCTGCTGCAAAAGTTTCTGACTCAATGCTTCTAGGCATTTTAGAAATCTTTCTGCAGGTGGGACAATATGACGACATTATATATTTATATATTTCAATGTCTACTACTTTACCTGTGTCAACTGACAAAGCTGCGACACACCCATTCATGGAAGAGTAACCTCTACGCTGCCACGTTCCATCAACTGAAATGCCACATTAAACAATTTTATTTTTAGTAGGATGTAGCACTAACAGTTCAGAAGCTGCTTTTTGCATTGATAGTTCACTAACTTCTGAAATCACGGATATGAGTTTATTCTCATGATTAGTGTACGCAGTTTTACTGAGCCTGGGTAAATTTAACGTACCACATAATTTAAACCCAGCAGAAAAACCTTTCCCAATTTGTCTCATACCATACACAAATCTTGTACTTACTTCAGGACAGTTTAAAGTTTTGTTTGAACTAGAAAACCCTGAGTAAAAGTCACAATGTTTACACCTGATAACAAAATTTGAGCACAAACCATATGTGGAATCCTCAGAAAGCAGGATACCTTCTTCGAAACATCTTGGGCAGCAAAGTTGTAAAAACAAATTTAAAAGGACTTCCATATCAATTACTCTGTTACCAGTAAGTGGTTTACGTTGATATTCTGCTATTTCTTCATCAAAGGCAGCAGGTATTTTAATTTTTGAAGAACTGGCGTTGGTAGATGTTGCGCTGCTATTTTTTGAATGTTTAATGGTAGATCCATTACCTAGAAATTGGCGTTTTCTCTTTGCACTAACTTTACGTTTAGCATTACCCATTTTAAATGACAAAAATTAAAATTTTCTGCTATAAAAAAGGATTAAACAAAAGCTTATAAAGAGCTACGCAATCATAAGCAAATGTAAACAAACAGTAAAGCACACTATTTTCTTGCCAGATTCTAGATAAAAATATAAATAAAAACCTGTTGCCAATTATATTCTTGATAATTCTGAAAACTCAAATTCATATTTTAAAAAGTTTAAATTTCTTACTATTGCATATTTAAACGATACTTTGAAAAATAAAAATGTCAACAAACATTTTTTCTACTTCGCAATGCAGACTTGTACTTCTCCGGGTTCAAAAAGGTGCTATCGAATGAAACTCAAATCCCCATAACTTAAGTTCTAAATAAGATAGAAACAAAATTTAAACACCATTTTAAAGAAAAAAAGTTCATATTTTCAAATAACATTTAAATTAAAAAATCGAAAAATTTGACGAAAATGACGTTTTGAAGGTGTACGGATACCTTAAACATTTTATAAGCTTGAGGTGTTTTTTTTTAAACATTCTATAAGCGAGTTTTTTTAAATAATTTATAAGCTTAATGTCAATTGGATCATTTCATTCTTCATGTCAAGTTGTATCTTTTAAACCAAGCCCTGCTTAGTGACATTGCTAGTTAATTTTCTGAAGATTTGGAAGCTTTGCGTTTGCCTTTGGAGCAAATCCCCATTTCCCAACGGCAATTGCATCTATCCCAATGGATTCGTTACATCCTCCTTTCCAACAACATTCGTCTCAATGTTAAACTCGTGGCCCTTATACAAAAAAATGTGGACAAATTATCCGCACCCAAGCACTTGGAAAAGGAAATTAAACAATGGTTCAATGCTTTGAAACCTCAGGGAAAAGTGGATTTGGTAACGGAATCCTACCTCCTCCTATTATTTATGTTGCATCTACGTTTCATCTACGAAAAATGTTTGAAATTAAATTTATTGCTTTGAAGGTGGCTGAATCCTTTCTGGATGCTCTGGATGAATGCATAGCACGGTCCAGAAAACGTCTCTACTATTATGCGATACTGGGCATCTCGGCCACCATTATGGGTGGATGTTTGTACAAGTTATTGGGTTGAATCATACCATCACAGCATTCAGCGACAAATTGGCAAGAGTCAATTGATTCTCTTTAATAAAGAGACATTCATTTGACGAATCATGCCATCGATGTACTCTGTAATAAAGATACCAGATGGTATGACTCGTCATCGATGTACACTGTAATAAAGATACCAGATGATGAATCGTGCCATTGATGTACTCTGTAATAAAGATACCAGATGAAAGGGACAAACCATGTTGACCTTTATTTTGAAAAATTGTAAATACAGTAAAAAATTTTTGTGTGTAATGTTTTTTGTGTGTGAAAATATTTGAAAAGAAAAAGTAAATGGACAGTTAGAACTGTCCTCTACAAGTAAAAAAAAATTTTTTTTAGTTAGCATAAACCTCAGCACAAGCTTCTGCAAGTTTTGAGTGAATGCAAATTAATGTCTGTACTTCAATCACTTGTGACACCCAATAGATTCTTCTGCTTAATGTCTCGAGGGTGATCACGCTCTCTGTTCACGCGTGTTGAAACAAGTTGGCGTCCCGAGATTGCTGTGCTTGCCACCCTTTCTCAAGGATGATGCAATCTGAACACAACGATTCCCTGAGCACATGCAAACAGGGAAGCAACGGTTCCACTGAATGCTGCATATGTTTGAACAATGATGATTCTGAACGGTACACACTGACTCAATGCAAACACACGTTTCATTCAATTTGCTTAAAACAATGGGTGGAAAGTGGCAAAAATGCATGTCCCTATTGTCGGGGTAAATTATTAAAAAAAGATAAAATTAACATTGGATGTGATGCATTCGCATTACAGGTCTTGCGAGATATATATGGCCCCGAGATCGATGCAATCGACTTGGAAAACTTAATGTCCGACACGGAAAGTGACTCGGATTCTGACAGTTTTTCCGAATCAATGTTGGAGTTTATACCAGGCACGATGGACCAATTGATACAAGATTTACTTGAATCCCTCTCTAGATGTTAGAAGGATGCCGGTTATTTTGGAAATTTTTTACAACCTCGGAATCGATTGGGCAAACTGTAAATTAAAATGAGTTACAACCATGAAAACTTTAAAAAATTATCAAATTTCCGGTCCTCTAGCTATATAAGTGAGGCTCATGTCCCACAGATTCATTCATTCACAGCAGCTCGATTAAAGCTCTCCTCCCAAGCCGTGTTAAAATCAAGATGACTGCCAGACCCCATTGTGATTATGGATGCGTTACCAGAGGCAATGGGTGCCTTATCGTATTTTTTTCGCAAGTCCTTTTGACAATAGACAGGTGGAAACTCGTCCGAGCCTGGAAAGCCTACAATCCTTTCCCTACCAGGACATTGTGAAAAATCTGAAGCATTCCCATTCCCTACTAGAAGAGGACGAAAACTGGGATCACAACGACATTGTGCGAGTGCCCCATGATGAACTCGAACAGTTTATCAAGGTCCACCTAGTAAAAGATTATTTGGAACGAGAGAACCACGGTTGGGATTTGGTGGTTGGAGCCACAGATCTGGCCACCTACATGTACTTGGACCGGATCATTCCCGAGGTCATGCAATATGTGGGAGAAGAACACCAGGCCGAAACAGTGGTCCACGACATGATTAAACGTTAACGCTGGAGGGAGGAAGACCCCGCCAATGTGTAATGGCTGCCAACCTGCATTATAACCTGCCAACATGCCAAGACATTGTGTAACCTGCCAACCTGCCAAGACATTGTGTAACCTGCCGAAACTTTATGTAAGCTGCCAACCTACCTGGACTTTGTGTAAGCTGCTAAACTGTGATGTCTCTACCAACCTGTATGTTAACCTGCCAAATTGTATTGTACGCTGCCAAACTGTAAAGTCTCTATGTAATCTGTATTGTCAATTTATGTAACATGTAAAAATAACCTGAATAAATTTTGTAATTTAAAATTTTAAACCTTGGAGTTGTGAGACTCTCTATTAAAAAAATTTTTTTTGGTTAGTATAAAAGACTTTGAGTCCAAGTCTTGATTGGGATGGATGGTAACCTGTACTTTCGCCTTTGCGATCTCCTTCAATTGTTGCAGATTAACCCTCCAACTGGACAGCACGGATTTTTCCGCCCTACTAGAGAGGCTTCGAAAACGGACCACACTGAATTTTTCCTAAGGCCGGGGACTCACCAAAAATAAACCAAACAGATTTTTTCCCTTCAACTAATGTGTTCAAAACCGGTAAGGTGGTATTTTTCCGAAATATTTTCCCCCTTTAAAGGTTTACGATCTTGAAAGATAATTAGAGACGGTCGGGAAGACACAATGGGCATTGAGGGGGAACTTTTATGGTCACGGGGAGACCGGTTTCTTTAGCAATTGTAAAATCTCGGAAGAATTTCTTTAAACCCTAAAGTGTACGGAAATAAATTGCAAGTCAACGTGTTGAGAATTCTCAATTTTTTACTTTACCTTAAAATTCTCAAATGGAATTAAGTTTTTATAATGTATGTCTAAGTTTTAAAAAAATTATCTGTAGTATTTAAATTCAAATTATATATTAAAACATTGAGGATAATTTACTGTTTCATGTTTCTTATTTTAATCAATACTTTCAGGGATTTTTTTTAAAAATGATTATTTAGTTATGTGTCAAAAAATAGGTTCAAAATTTAAAATCTTTTAAAATTTCGGACACTTCTAAACATGAATAATTTTTAAGCTTCTGTATTACATTATTTGCAAAAAAATTTATGTGTATTGCTAAAAAAAACCCTATTTAAATCTTTTAGTTTTTCATAATTTTAAATTCAGATATTCAGGGAATCTTACATAGAATCCCTTCTTTTGTATTGTTCAGATAACAAATTATATTTGAATTTTGAATGTCTGAACATTAATTTCATTCAAAGAGAACTTTAACTTCAAGCTTATATTTTTTAACTTGAATCTTCAAATAAAGAGTATTTAAAAGCATTTGGACAAATTTACAGTTAACATTTGCGCATATAAATAAATATAAAGATCCTTTTTAAATTCAAGTTAAAAAAATATATATTTATGCATAATCCCTCATCATTCATGTTCCAATAGTGGTTGACTGAAGAAAAGGTTATTAAAATTTGGACATTTTTATAATCTTAACCATGCAAAACTAGGAATTTTGTATTAGCTCCACTAAAATTCTGCATTGGAATTTCAAAAAGATATTTATGCGTGTCTCACATACTCAGTTGAAAAACATATATTTACCATAAATACTAATAATTCTTTGGATATTTAAAATTATCATTAGATTAATTATATATATATATATATATATATATATATATATATATATATATATATACATATATTCGACTTCTAATATTTTTTCAAGTATTCCTTAAATTTCATATAATTTAATTAAGTGAGGGGATATTAAAGTCGCACTCTCTCTTCTCTACTCAACTTCTTGAGGGCTTTTGGCGACGGTCCTGTGGCCGGGGTATCAGGTGGTCAAGGTATCGAATCATGGTTGGCATGTCTCGAGTTCGAGCCCAGTGCCAAAAAAGACCCGCCGTGTAGGGCAGTGATGCACGTTAAATCTAACGAGAGCTGAAATGTCCTCTCGTTGGTGTGGTGTGGTAGTTAGGAGAGGGGTGCCAGCTCAGGTGTCGTCCTCGTCATTTGACCATTTTTCAAAATTACGAGGTCCATCACTAAAAGCCCTCGTGTAGCTGAACAGTGCGACGTTAATATTCACTCACTTGGCGACGGACCTCGTAATTTTAAACCATGGTCAAGTGACGAGGATGACACTTGAGCATCGCTCCCTTACACGGCGGATCTTCAGTGGTGCTGGGGTCGAACTCATGACACGTCAGCTACGAGTCCGTTACTTTGACCATTAGGCTACCGCGGCCTCTCAATGTGGTTGAAAACTGCATGTTATGAGTAAAAATATGCTGAAATATTTGATGAACTTATAATAGATTTTTGCATAGAAGATAGATGTGTGATATGCTAAAATGTCAATATGTAAAAGTTATGAGAATATCGATGACAATTTTTGAAAAATTCAATTTAAGTTTCAGTTTGAAACTTATTCGGGTTTTTTTCGCATTTAATACACTGCTGGACAATTGCTAAGGACGGATAGCACTATCATCCATAATAACCACAAAATGAAAGGAAGCAAAATGTGGAAAATTAGAATAAGTACGGGATATTAGTAAGAAGAAGTATGAGTATATGCAATTTTTTTTCCACGTCTGTTCATCACGTGATAGCGTTCATAAGAGCGTTAAAGGTTTTGACGCATGTGGACAGTTGTTGTTTCAAGTCAAAAAGTTTTAAAGGAAAGATTTAATAGATTAACTTAAAATTTTTGGCATGTCTTCCCGACATCACATAGATGATTTTATGCGTGGCCGAATTATTGGAAAGATCAAAGAAGGGCGAAAAATAACAGATGTTGCCAGGGAGTTGGACATCGCTCACAGCTTTGTTTTACGGTTGTGAAAGTCATTTAAAACTACTGGAATGTGTAGTAGACGGCACGGGGGAGGTCGTGTTAGAAGTACGACGCCTGCAGAACACAGATATATCGTCCTATCAGCAAACAGGAACAGGCGCACCACAGCTCAGCAGGTGGCAAATCAGTTTCTTGCTGCCTCAGGAAAGCAGCTCTCCCGAAAAACTGTTGCCAGACGTTTGAGGGGAGGATGACTATACACATGCAGACCTGTTGTGTGTGTCCCATTGACCACACAGCACCGTACTGCCCGTTTGCAATGGTGTCGTGAGCATCACAATTGGACTGAACAGGCTGGGCATGCGTACTATTCTCAGATGAGAGTAGGTTCAGTCTGTCATCGGATTGTAGACGCCAACTGATCTGGCGCGAGAGTGGTACTGCTTATCGTCCAGAAAATATCCAGGAAAAAGACCGATATCCGACATGCAGTATCATGGTATGGACCGGCATCATGATCAATGGCCGCACGCGCCTACATGTGGTTGCGAATGGGACTATGACGGGCCAACGATACACTGATGAAGTTCTACTTCCTCATGTTCGTCTTTCCGTGGTGCTGGCGGTGATAAATTTGTTTTTATGGACGGCAACGCAACATGTCATCGAACACTCACTGCTAAGGATTGTCTAGACAACGAGGGTATTCAACGTCTCGTATGACCAGCGCGTTCTCCAGATCTAAACCTCATGGAAAATGTGTGGGATGCTTTGGGGAGGCAAGTTGCTGGTCGAAACTATCCTCCGGCAAACAAGAACACCGTCATCCGTGCACTCACAGAGGAATGGGATAAATTGCCTCAACAGCTGCTGGATAATGCTGTGCAAAGTATGGTACGACGTGTGGAATGTTGCATCATACTCCACGGTGGACATAACCCGTACTGATACCTATCTTTAAGGTGCTTGCTGACTTTTAGATTCATTGTTCCATTTCTCCGTACGCAGTTCAAATGAACATTTTTTTCTCTTTCAGATGCTTAACAGCTTTTGTACTTTCCAGAACAATAAATATTCTTTATTCTAATGTCTGAACAGTGTGGCAACTATATTGTGTCCTACTAGGCATCATGTCTCACTTAATGTTATGCTCCAAATCAATTTGTGATCCGTCCTTAGAAATTGTCCAGCAGTGTATTAAATAGTCGCGATAGCAAATTAATAGTTTAACGCATTCATAGATTATAAAAAATAAAGGTATAAATGACATTGTTGGGAATAATATGTTTTATAGTTTTTTGAATTCAGACTTCTTTGCAGGAGTGTAGACTATTAAAAGGCTGATGTAGAAGATAGAAAACTAATATTTAAAATATATGGAAAACAATATCTGCAATTCCATGATCTTGACGAGCAGAAGACGGCAATTTACTTAGTAGGGCAGAGTAAGCATAAGGTAGGAGCTTGTGGAGCAAACAACCAGGCCTCTGCAGTTTTGACAGGTCATGAACTCCAATTTGTTGCTTTCTCTCTCTCTCTCTCAGTAAGGAATATAAAAATAACAAATACAAAAATAAGTCATGTAAAATTTTATATATTTTAATAACAATGAATTGTGAACTTAGTTTCCAATTCATTGTCACGAGTTGGCAGTAACTACGGTACTCTATCGACGTACTTCTTATATATATATATATATATATATATATATATATATATATATAAGTACGGTTGATAGAGTACCAATAATTTTAACGCAATTTTATATTTCGTTTCGTTCTCGTAAACTTTACTCCTTTTAAAACATGTATTGACAAAATACTCTCCTTTTGTATATTTATAAAATTTTAAAAATATAATGGTTATCTTACTTAACATTTTAAGTCAGGGGCGACAACTGTGTAGCTAAGACGTGCCAAACCAATCTGTCAGTATCATTCAGCGTGCCACATAGTAGGAAATTTTTTGAAATCCTTCGATTCTTACGGTAATATTTGCAGATTTAAAGAATAGAGGTAAATAATTTAAATTTACAGTTTTATATTTTATATTAATTATGGATCAATAAAATACATTTATTAACATAAAAATAAACAATATAAAATGTTACTATTTCTTCAACAAAGATAAAAAATTAAAAATGTATGTTTCCAACATATTTACTTAAATAAGAAATAGACAAAGTGAAATATAAATGATTCCCTTCATTACAGTTAAATAAAAATTGTAATGCGAATTAACTCTTTCACGACTCTTCTTTTATATCGCAAAACCAGGAGTATAATGCATGACACGATTCTGAGCATTCAGTTGTTAAACAATTTCTTTGCGGAGTCGAAATATATTTCATATTAGGAAAGATTTTTTACTTTGATATGCCGAATCACATAAGTGGAAAGCAGAGTACATGCAATTTTCTTTTTTCAACAATTAAATCCCCTAGCAATAACACTCAATTATTTACAAAATAGCTGTAAATTTATCCTTAGAATTATCTTTCAGATTATTTTGTAGTTCCATAAATGTCCATAACTCAGAAGATGTTTGTCAAATAAGGTCTATTATCAACTTCCATCCACTCAAGAATTGACAAATTTCTAGCTTAGTGCTGAGTGGCACTAAGAATTGTACCACGTGCCACAGGTCCATAGATTGCCACACGTTTTAAATGTTCTTATTAACTAACCATCTCCTATTGAAACACAATTTATATGATAAAAAAGGGTTTTCATTCATTTTGTAGGGAATTGTATTAGATTTAACCATAAGTAATTTTGTGTTTCAAATAAATTACGTTCTTTCGAGGATCCCCTAAGAGCAAAACGAAAGGAATTTCACATAATTATGGTAAGTTTCTCTAAAAGGGAAAACGTTTACTTTCAAAATACACTGCGTAAAGTGGTTTTAGGTGTACGAAGTTATATTCACACTATTATTCCTAAAATAAATTTTGATATTTTGGTTTTTCGTTACGTTTTGAAGTTATTTCTTCAAATATATACTTCTCCATTACATTTCGTTCAAACTTGCTATTTTCTTTTGCGGCCACGGTAGCCTGATGGTCATGGTTATGAACTCGTGTCCAGTGTTCGAGCCCTGGTACCACAAAAGTTTAGCGTTGAAGAGAGCTGATGCACGTTAAACACTTCGACGTCAAGAGTCCTCACGTTGGTGTGATGTGGAAGTTTGGAAGGGGAGTTATCAGCTCAGGTATCGTCTTCGTCACTTAACCGCGGTTCAAAATTACGTAGTCGCTCGTCAGTAGCCACCGTGTTGACTTAGAATGCAATATAAACCCTTGACGTGTGCACTTGAGTTAATTCGAGTACGCTAAACAGTTCCAAATATGCACATTAGATATAATTTAAACGAGGTCGCATTTTATGCTGCTTTAATTTTCTCACTCAAATATCAGCGAGCGCCGTCTACACTCGAGATATTTGACTGTTGTTTCTTATATTTACGATTTAGTCGTTAAACATCAAAAAACTCGTTTTCAATGTAAAGACTGTAATGTTGGACTGTGTGCAGTGCCGTGTTTCGAAAAATATCACACTGTGACATTTCTGTAAACGACATGTATGTGTCTTTCTCATACTTTGATATTTTTTGCTATTTATACCTGTTAAAATTATTTTTTATAAAAGGTTTTTTGTAACTAATTGTAAATTGAATAAAACCTTTTCTTACAATTATATGTATTTGAGGATGAAATCTGATTTACTTTATTCAGGAAATTTTTAGTAAATTTCATTTTCTTAGCCAACTTATTTCTTTTAAAACATGCATATTTGTGTATTATATAATTAAATTTCTAACTATCTAAAATTATGTCTGGCTTTTTTCTTCATTAAAATCTTTCAGGATTTTACAAATTATCTTGCCATTATTCATTATGTACTTAATAAGGAAAAATATATATAAATATAAATAATTTCTGTCATAATAAACATATAATTGTTTTTAGCTACAGTTTGGAAAATGCATTGAAATTTGTATCGGGACAGGATTTTAACATATTATGCATGTGTTTTTCACTGCCACTATGTTATATATTTATCTTTCATTCTTTTTTACAATATGAGTAGGAGTCGTAAACAGTTTGTCACAGTAAAATTAATTTTTGTTTTATATTCAAATTATACTATTATATTGATTCTGAAAATAATAGGTTAGTTTGACAAGACAGTATTTCACAATTTTAAAGCATTGAACAGTTTTGAAATTTTTAAAACTTTTCTAAAATGTTAAATTATTAAAAATATTTAATTATTGTAAGTGATTAATATTTCTTAGATTATTGGAAACAAAAGTATAAATTTTAAAATATATCTCTGTTGAATTTTAATAATTATTTTTATGGCTAAACCTGGAAAAAACCCAACTTTTTTTAAATATTAACATTAAGATATTTTTAAAAAATAACTAGAGCTCTCAGACCTAAATCCATATGAACTTTTATAGAACATATTTGAAGGGAACATTTACAAGATATTTCAAGACTCTATCTTGAACAGGAAAAACGCCTTAGGGATTAGAAAACACTCTCATCTTCAAAATTATAAATCTGAGAAAAAACATATTTAAAATTTGTAAACGCATAAAAAAAATTCCATTGCCTGTAAAGCTTTAATCTTTTAATCTGTTACTATCCAACTTATGCTCTACATGAAAATTCTACTTGAAATAAATATGACTGAAATATCTGAGATATAACATTCTGAGATATTGTCACGGAGTTCGAAAGAAGTACACAGTTCAATTAAACAAACAATTAGATTTATTCTAACGCTTGGAGCTCGATACAACACTGGACTGAGAACATGCCCAACTGGCGATGAACTCTGCTTTTATACACTTCGGAATATTCGAGAAATAACCAGTATGCACTCTAAAGAATGATCTGGATTCATCTAGAACCTAGAGAAACAATACATTAAAAACGGAAACAAAATTCCAGTCTTTGGATAAATCTGCCGGGGCCGGGATTCGAACCCGAGACCTGAGGAAGTTCAGTCCAACGCTCTGCCAACTCGGCTATCGGTACTTGTAGCAAATTATGCGTGTGGCATTGCTCCCCTCGAAAAAGAAGACAGCGCCCCGCTGTCATTTTGTTCAAGGGTCTTTATTCTGGAACGAGTGATGGGTCCTTTGTATGATTCTTTGGGAGGAATATCCTCGGTTTCGATTTGCTCGGCGGGATCATGGTACGGTTTCATACGCAGTACATGGACAACTTCTCTTAGTTTTCTTTTTCGTGAAGCAGGATCAAAATCTTGTACTTCGTAAGTCACGGCTGATAAACGGCGTAGCACCTGATACGGTCCGAAATTCCTTCTTAAGAGTTTTTCGGAGAGACCGACTTTTCTCACTGGAGTATAAACCCATACGAGATCTCCGGGAGCGTAGGATACCATTTGGTGTTTGGAATCGTAACGTCGACGATCTTTGTCTTGAGCTCTCAGAGTGTGCACTCGGGCTAGCTGTCGTGATTCTTCGGCTCTGGCTGCTATCTTGGTGATGTTATTGTCATCAAAATCGTTAGGACAGAATGGTAGCATTGTATCTAGTGTCGTTTCCGCTTCACGACCATGAAGTAAATAGAACGGCGTAAAACCTGTGGTCTCTTGTTTAGCGGTATTATAAGCGAAGGTTACAAATGGTAGAATTTCATCCCAATTTTCTGCTCTACATCCACATACATTGACAACATGTCGGCCAAGGTCTTATTGAAGCGCTCCGTCAGTCCATTTGTTTGGGGATGATACGCCGTTGTGAAACGATGATCAATGTTACACAAGTCGACGAGAGAGGAAACAAGTCTGGATCGAAAGACGGCTCCACGATCTGTGATAATTACTCGAGGAGCTCCATGCCTGAGGACAATTTCTTCAAGTAAGAACTTCGCTATTTCGTCGACTTCGGCTGTCGGCAAGGCTTTTGTTATTGCATATCGTGTTGAGTAATCCGTGCAGACTATTATCCATTTGTTTCCATGAGCAGACTTTGGAAATCTCCCAAGGAGATCAATTCCAATGCGATGGAAAGGAGCTATAGCTGGAGGGATGGGAACTAAACGTCCAGGTGGTCGTTGAGGAACGGACTTTCTCCTTTGGCAATCCCGACAATGCATGACATACCGAACGACATTTCGGTACATTCCCGGCCAGTAAAATCTCTTGCGTATCCTGTCATAAGTTTTCGCGAAACCAAGGTGTCCTGCGGTGGGGGCGTCATGAAAGTGCCTTAGTATGTCTGCTCGTAGATGTTTAGGAATGACTGGCAACCACAACTTTCCATCTGGATCAAAATTCTTCCTGCAAAGGATACCGTCGATAAATCTGAATTCTTCGTTTTTGGATGAGTTGCTCAAAAGTTTTAATTTCGCAAGGTCTTGATCCTTTTTCTGTTCCATCGCAAGGTTCATACTCGTCGTGACTGCTAAAAATTTGTCTGATGTTTCCGTTTCCTCTTCCACTGGATTTCTCGAAAGAGCGTCGGCGTCACTATGCTTCTTACCGGTTTTATATTTTACGTCAAAATCATGCTCTTGAAGTCGGAGGGCCCATCTGGCAAGCCTTCCTGAAGGATTCTTTAAATTCATGAGCCAGCACAAGGAATGATGGTCAGTTACAACAGTAAAGTGTTTTCCGAATATGTACGGCCGAAATTTGTTGGTAGCCCATACGATGGCAAGACATTCCCTTTAAGGGGTGGAATAATTTTTTTCGGCTTTTGTCAGAGTTCTAGAAGCGTATGCTATAACTTTCTCGACATTATTCGAATTTGTACTAGGACAGCTCCGATACCGTACCCGCTTGCATCAGTATGGATTTCTGTAGAAGCTCTTTCGTCGTACATCCCCAATACTGGATCCGAAGTAAGTGCTTTCTTAAGACTGTTAAATGCTTCCACCTCTTCAGGACCCCAATGAAACTCCACGCCACTTTTCAGCAACGACTGCAAAGGTTCGGCGAGATAACAGAAACCTTTAATAAATCTTCTAAAGTATGAACAAAGGCTAAGAAAACTTCGTATGTCATGTATATTCTTTGGAGTGGGAAAATTTCTTACGGCTTTTATTTTGTCGGGATCGGGACGAACGCCATTACTAGATACAAGATGGCCCAGAATCTTTACTTCTTGGGCAGCAAAAAGACACTTCTTTGAATTTAATTTAAGACCAGCTTCCTGAAGACATTTTAGAACAAGTCTTAATCGTATAAGATGGTCTTCAAAAGTTTCTGAGAACACTATTATGTCATCTAGGTAACAAAGACACATAGTCCATTTAAAATGGCGTAGCAAATTGTCCATCATTCTCTCGAAGGTCGCAGGTGCATTACAGAGACCAAACGGCATGACTTTAAACTCGTATAAGCCTTCGGGGTAATAAATGCCGTCTTTTCACGATCCGCTTCGTCTATTTCTATTTGCCAATAACCAGATCGGAGATCCATGGAAGAAAAGAACATGGCACCTTTCAGACAGTCGAGCGTATCGTCAATACGAGGCAGAGGATAAACATCTTTTTCGTGACGCTATTCAGCTTGCGATAATCGACGCAAAAACGCCAACTACCGTCTTTTTTTCTTACGAGCACAATGGGTGATGACCAAGGACTTTCAGAGGGTTGGACGATACCTTCATCAAGCATTTTCTGAACCTCTTCATGAATGATGCGTCTTTCAGTCGGCGAGACTCTGTAGGCTCGTTGGTTGATTGGAGCATGATCACCAGTAAAAATCCTGTGTTTCACATTCGTCTTCGCGGCTGTCGACTTGTCGGTCTTCGTGAAAAGCCCAGAAAATTTCCGGAGTAGTTCGGATAGCTTGTTTCTCTGTTCGTCACTTAACTCGGGTGACATCATTAACGAACAATTCATCTGTGACTCCGAAGTTTCTTGCTGGTCATCCAAGCAACCCGATGTGTCGGAAATAACACATAGATGCCCTTCATTTAGTGGTTCAGCTTGGCCTATGCACATTCCTCTAGGGATGATTTGGTTTCGGAACTGCAGGTTGGTAACCCAGACATCACTTTTTCCGTTACGATATGTGGATACCATGGACGGTGTAGCAATATTTTTCTCGAAGAGCAAATGTTTGCTGCCGTCTAGAACTACATTTATGTCTCCTCGGGTTTGATATCCTGATACTGTTATTCTAGTTAAAGAATGCGGCTTAAGTGTATAGTCCCTGGTGGCATACAAATTCCAGGCGTCAGGCGCTGTGGAGTCTCGACAGATGTCTTCTAGAACAAGTTCATTTTGTCCACAGTCTATAACGGCTTGAGACGCCTCTAAAAGTCCCATCCTAGGATGACGTCATGGCTACAATGTGATAAAACAATAAATTCAAAAGGCAGTTCTCGATTGTTTATACGGACACATAAAACACATTTCCCTATCGGCCGAACAAAATTTCCATCCGCAACTTTCAGCATAACGCTCTTGGCATCAGCAAACAGAACTTTCTTTAAAAATCGGCGATACTTATCGGATATGACAGAAAACGATGCCCCAGAATCTACTAGAGCACGTATCGGCTTCTTATCTATTATTACGTCTAGTTGGTTACCAGTCATCTTGGCGGTCGACGGAGGATTTCCAGTACACGCGGCCTCACCTCCTTGGAAGGTCGCTCTCCTTAGTTTTCCTCGCTCCTACGGCCTGGCGACTGACTGGATCGGCGATATGGCGACGGGGATCTGTAACGACGTATTGGGGATCGGCCTCTCGTGGGACTTGGCGTAAAACGGCGAGAAGAGTTTGGTCGGCGTATTTCTTCTTCAGTGCCAACGTCGTCGAAGTTCCGTCGGCGGTTTCGAGAGTTGTCAAAGACAGCCTTTCTCTCTCGGCAGTAGCGCATTACATGTCCAGGACGTCCGCAGTGGAAACAAACAGGTCTGTTGTCAGCCGTTCTCCACACATCTGTTTTTCTTGGTTCAGGTGGGAATTTCTGAACAGGAGCTCTGTATTTCCTGGTTACAGCGGCGTATGTTGGTCGTGGTCTAGTTTCTGTAGGTTTTGTTGACACTGGGGCCAAAACCTTTTCAACTTCGTCTTGAACGATCTCTTCTAAGGATTGGGGATCGGAGTCCAAAGATTCTTGCGTCTGGTTAACTAGTCGATGGACTTCTTCTCGTACGATTGTGCGAATAAGAGAGACCAAATCAGTCTCATCCGTCAGGGATGCAACCGGTACGACGTTTGGAAGCCTTTCAAATCTCGGTCGACCAACTCTCTTCTGCTTCATATCTTCGATATAGTTGCACCATTTGATAAAACTTGCTGTGTCGTTGATTTCTTTCGTCAACAGGGCCTGATAAATATCCTCAGCAACACCTTTCATTAGGTGTGACACTTTTTCGTCTTCTTTCATCAGAGGATTTACCTCTTGGCAAAGTCCTAATACACTTTGTATGTAGGACTGTGTACTCTCGCCTGAACGCTGGGCTCGGCATTTTAGTTGTTCTTCTGCCCTTCTGGTATATTTTTGACGGTCACCAAAAGTCCACTTAGTCCATTTTTAAACGCTTCCCAGGAATCTAAGGCGTCTTCGTTGTTGACATACCACTGTCTCGCAGTTCCGTCAAGAAAGAAATAAACGTTAGCCAGGCACATCATGTCATCCCACTTGTTAAAGTTGGCTACTCGATCGTACTCTTTAAGCCATTTGAGAGGGTCTTCCCCAGGCGCTCCTCGGAAGGTCGATGGGCTCCTCCATTGCTGTAACGAAGGTGTTACTACAGCGGGCTTGGCTTCTTGCTCGGTCGGCATTTTTGTCCTCTTCCTACTATTTTCTTTTAACAGTCCGAATTCGGGGGATAATCCTCTTAACCGGAGGCTCCTGCGAAGGTTGTCACTATTATCCACGTTTGACGTAATTGTACCCCGCGCCTCCACCAAACTTGTCACGGAGTTCGAAAGAAGTACACAGTTCAATTAAACAAACAATTAGATTTATTCTAACGCTTGGAGCTCGATACAACACTGGACTGAGAACATGCCCAACTGGCGATGAACTCTGCTTTTATACACTTCGGAATATTCGAGAAATAACCTGTATGCACTCTAAAGAATGATCTGGATTCATCTAGAACCTAGAGAAACAATACATTAAAAACGGAAACAAAATTCCAGTCTTTGGATAAATCTGCCGGGGCCGGGATTCGAACCCGAGACCTGAGGAAGTTCAGTCCAACGCTCTGCCAACTCGGCTATCGGTACTTGTAGCAAATTATGCGTGTGGCAATATAACATTGATAACAACTGTTAATTTGATCAATTATTCTCTTTTATCAGAACCTTATATATTCACAAGAGTTTTAAATGCAAAATATTTGTATAGAAATTAGTAGTTATACAAACGTAATCGAGAAATCACACCAAGTTTATAAACAATATCTATTTTTTTCTCAGTACCCCATCGTGGCAGTTAAGCAAGTTTAAGTTTTTGTTGCATGAATTAAAATACTGCAGTGTAGTACTACAATAGATTTATTATAATGTAGTTTGTGGTACATCAGAGAAATATTTAGTTCATTCTGCAACATTTGTATTCTGTAGTCTAATTGTAATATTACCTGAAAAAGCTGCATTTTAGATTTACCATTTTCAGTCATATTCCATCCCTTTCAAGTATTATTTCTCACAGTAGCCTGCGTACATTTTGGTCATGGCATTTTTCAAAAGGAAAAAAAGATAATGAAAACAAAGTAAAGAGCTTTTAAATTATATAAACTATGCATCAAAAAATATTTTGGTCTTTAAATCAATCTTAATTAAGTAAATGTGAGAAAACTCAAAAACTTAAAAACATGAGCAAACAGAAATGATTTTAGAAACTAAAATTGTAGTTAATTGCCGTTTCACACGAAATATTGGATTGTGTTAAAAAATATTTTTAATTAATTCAATCTAGGAATGCAAAAATACTTTAAAATGAAACCGAATTTAAAATCAAAACTCAGAAAATTAAAATTTCTTAAAACCTAATTGGTTTTTAGATCAGAAATTGAGCAAGTTTTCCAAATATATGAAATATATATTTGCAATAAATTGGGTAAACTCTCTGTTGGCCGTGAAGTGTAGAAAATGTCCATTTCACAATCCTCGCCCTAGGCCACAGCTGTGAATGAGAAATCTCCCGTTTCGAAGAACACAGAGACCGAAAAGCCATAAAACCATCCCCTGCAAAACCAATCAGGACCTCCTGTGGCTTTAACAGGGGAAGGCATTAAACTTGCATTCGTTTTTGAAGCAGTTCGCGAAATTTAACGGAACATTTTCGGATAAGCTAGCTTTGGAAAAGTAGATCGCTTTCAAAGTGAAATTCAATTAGCCGGTCATCCAGTCAGAGGGTTAAAAGTGTTTCCAAGCATTCCCACGTCTTTCCTTGTAAACATGTGCTGCCTTCTCGTAAACCTTATCCCAAGACTCTTCAAAATACCCGTGTTGTGGATATCGAAGGACTCTTTTCCATTTTGCATGCTGAAAATTTCGTGATGAGAGATTTGTTTTTCAAATCCCTCACCATGGGCTATGCTCATCAAACGGGCATGCGAAAGATTACGGACAAGTTTAAAAATGGCCCTACATTAACCCTGGTGTGCACTCATGACACTAAAACTGTGTTTATTCCCGAGTGGAATTATGGTTTTAAACTGGATGTGAAAAAGGTTCGTCGGGAAGAAATAAAATGTAAAAAGCCCATTCATGTGAAAGCTCCTATACCAGCAGATTACCCCAATGAATGCACTTTTGACTCGATTGAATCCAATCCTCACAATGTATCCCAACCCGTGATTGAAATCATCATTCCTATGGAGGATTGCTTACCAGATAAAACGTCTCACCATGGAATCTGATGAAACATTTTCTCCGGAGCACAATGACTCTGTTGAAAAGAACGTGCCTTCCCATGGAACCTGTTGCAGTTTCCCCAAGGAATCTAATGAAACAACTTGCAATATTCAAATAATATGATGAAACAATAAACACCCAGTGTTGAAATCATCCGGAGTCTGGTTAAACTGACTGAACCAAAAGTAAAAATATTTGTTGTCTCTCGAAAGTTGGCAAGAGAATTAATTATTCTATGTTGCTGTGCAAAACTTTTGTCAAAACACCATATGAAAACCAGATGACAAACCACTATGTAGATTGCACCTATAGCAGTAAAAATGTCAATTGTAAATAAAGAGTAAGAAACAAAAAAAATTGTGTGTAATGTTTTTGTGTGTGTGTGTGGAAATTTTTGTAAATGAGAGAGAGAGAGAGAAAAAGTAAAAGGACAGTGTAACCTGTCCTCTACAAGTAAAAAAAAATATTTTTTAGAGAGGAAGATAAATACTTTGCCGTCCTAAGAGTTTCAATTGCATCATGATTGAGATTTACAAATCACACAGACGGTACTTTATCATTGTTCCCAAGGTAGCATATCCCACCTTTGTGTAAAATTATGTTTTACCTTGTCGAGTTGGAACTTATCTGGAATTTCATGGATTTCCACTTGCATTTTTTACTGATGCACCCGGTGTTCTCAATGTCCAATTTGAACGTACCGAGGCTGGAATCTTTTACAAACAGAACCATCCTTTAATCACTCCCCATGTAATGGAGGATGGTATTGTGTCCTTTGAAGATATGCGTGACTATATCCTGCCTGAAATCATCTCTCATTATCCCGAATTGACCCTGAAATATTACGACACCATCCTTTATGTTTGGCCCTACACTCAAACATTTTGGACCACGAAACGAAGAAATCCAAACCATTGGAAATTGGATTCCTATCTGCAAATAAAGTCTTTGAGACATTCTCCATGTCAGGACAAAAAAATCTTTACCAGCTTAAATGAACTGTTGGAGGAAGAGGATTGGGTTCGAGAGCTGTTGAAAAATGGCAGTGGTGAACCTTTTGATGAACCATGAAATCCTTTCATTTTGAAAACAATGTCATGTGTCCTTCCAAATTACAGCCTACCGTACGACAAAGGATTACGAATGGTATCTTGAATAAAGTCATGATTGAAATTTACAAATCAAGTCAAAATGATTATTACATTTATGTTCCCAACATCACCTATTCCTCCTTTGTAGACAATCACATTTTACCTTGTCCTGTGGGAACTCGATTGAAATTGCATACATACGCTTCCGATCGCTTTGCCGATGTCGAATTTCTACGGACCGAGGCTGGATTCCTTTATCCGGGGTGAAATGGTGACCCCCGATGCTCTGCGCGCCTTTATCCTGCGTGGATTCAAACATTTTCCCAGTTTAAAAATGAAGTATAATACGACAATGGTTTCCATTTTGGCCCGAGGTCAATGGTTTTGGAATCATCCAGGAATTGTTCCAGGTGGTTGAAAATTGGAGGCGTATCTGAAACTGAAACCGTTGCGACACGCTCTCATCTCGGGGGAAAAAAATTGTGACTAGTTTAAATGAATTGTGGGGAGAAATGCCAAAACACATCCTAGCGGATGGAGGAGGATATGTGTATTGTAAAACCAAAATATCACCGAAACAACAAGCATTGTTAAAAAATTTTGCATACCAATTACATCAAAACAACATCATGTTATCACATGATAATAGTAATAATTAAAAAAAATTTTATGTAGTATTTATATATCAAGCATGTTGTTGTAAAACTATTTTCTTTCTTCGTTCCAAGTGAAGCAGTGCATGAAGCAATTTAAAGAAATGGAGCAAATGGAACAGGATAATTATTGGAAAAAAATAGTGGAGAATTTAAAGTCGGAACGAGACATATTTAAAAACGATTTACAATCCAAAGAAAATGAGTGGTATGCTGAGAGAGATGCTCTTAAATCTGAAAGACATACCTTTAAGGCCGAAAGAGATATCTTTAAAGCCAAAATGAATGTCTTTAAAGCTGAAAGAGATATCTTTAAAACCGAAATAAATGTGTTTAAAACCGAAAGGGATAGTTTGTTGTTGGAAAATTGTGGACTGAGAAGAATGCTTATCAATGTGAATCCAATGTTTTCAGATTCATTGCAACGATAAACATGCTGGGAAATTACATGGTATTGAATGGGTTTATTACCATCATAAAAAAACCATAACAATATAATTTTTTTTTTTATGATTTCAGAAATTTTTCAGTACTCTGGAATATTCACAATTTTATCATTAGCTTATGGTGGTTACTGCAATTAAAGTGTCCCAAAACTAAACTTTTTTAAGGGTTTACAGCCTGCTTTTTACAGTCCTTACCATTCAGTGTGTCCAAACCATCTAACATTTTTTAAAGGGTGTACCGCCTGTTTTTACAGTCCTTACCATTCAATGTGTGTTAAAAAACCGTTTCACCTTTTTTTTACAGTCCTTACCGTTCAATGTGTCAAAACCCTCTCACCCCTTTTTACAGTCTTTGTTGAAACGTGTCCCAAAACCGTAAAAGTTTTGGGCGTCCTTTTCACAGTCCTTCGAGGTATCGTGGGGCCTGAAAGAATTATCGCAGATCTTACAGAAAGCTGCGGTCCCTTTTCATAGTTTGAAGCTTCTCCCGAGGGTCTTCCATGGTTGACGAGAACCTCGGGGGTTGCTGAATCATTCATTTGTTACCCTTCTCTTCACGCTCATTTCGTTTAAATCCTTCCTTTTGGTTGTTTCCCCCAAAGGAGTTTGCCCATTCATTTGAATATGTCCTTTATTCCCGTCCCGTTGGAGGATTGCTTGCTTCGTTTTCCGTAGGGGTGCCTCTATACCATTAGCTTATGTCACAAATTGCGGAAACGGCACAATGCTACGGTATTTCCAAGGCGCCGGTGTTCTTGCCACTAAACCATTAGCCTATGGAAATAACTGTAAAATAAGTTTCACCTCTCGTTTTACAGTACTTACCATAGGTTACATACAGTCGGTCGAAAAAATAGTTGAGCACCGTGCCCCTTTCAAAAAATGATTGGAAATGGAAAACGACTTTTTTCGAAACCATCTCGTTTGTAATGAAAACCATCTCAACGCTGTATTTTTGTTGTTTTATTCCCACTTTTTCATTTTAAACGGCTTTTTTATATGACTATTGTACATTTTTCACCTACTTTTTATGCAAAAATTGCATTTAAGGTTTCAATCCAAAAGGAAAGTTAAAACGGCTCTTTTGTATGACTATTGTCCACTTTTCACCCAATTTTTTATCCCAAAGTTGTCTTTAGAGTCTCGAATCCATTATCCTTCAAATTTCTACTGAGAGCAACCATGTATGAACAGCAAAAAATTTTTCAAATTTCTCCCAAAAGAATTTTACCACGGGGCGAGAGAAAATTTTTCATTCCATCCCAGAGAGACAATTTAGGCAGGGGTCATCAACAAATGAAATTCAGACATCTTGAAGGGGTTAAATGAAATTCTTGGCATGTCAAATGAAATGTATGCATCTTGGTGAGAAAGCAGAGGATATGCCAACTCAACGAGACAAGCCCTCCAATCTTGGTGAAAAAACAGAGGACACCCAGCAAACTCAACAAGACAAGCCCTCCAATCTTGGTGTGTGAAGACGACAACAGGTAAGTCTAATCTATGTTATTCCTATCATGGTTTATTAATTGACCCGAAAAAAGGGGCATCACCCCCAATTTTCGGACTTGAAGATTTTGGCTAAAAACATTTACCGATAAGACTGCCAGAGTTTGAGAATATTAATCACTTGAAATCCTGACAGCGAAAAACATTTAGCATGAAAATATGATTGAAAGTTTGGCTGCTGACCTTTTATACTCTAATGAGGTCACGTGAAACGATTTCTATTGGCTGGCGCATGTTTTAAAAAAAGATACCTTCTAACGTTGGCATATTGTATGTCTTGAAAAAAGGGGGACCGAGTCGACTCGGTCCCCCTTTTTTCGGTAAAATTTTTTTTTCACTCACTCTACTAGATGGGCAGTTTGTCTTTTGCATTCAGCCTACAGATTCTTAAAATGCTGCAGGTATCGAACAAATCGATAAGATTTCACCATGGTGCACTCGGAAATGTCCTAGTCCTCGTGCACCTCATCGTGCAGGTGGTCAGGCAGGGTGCGGTCATTCAAATCCCGGAAATGGGGCAATATTTCCAGGTTGATGGTAAAAAGTTCAAGCTTTTCAAAAACTTTCCGCTGGTCCGAGCCCTTGACGACGATGAGGCCTCTGTTTCCTTGGGCCAGGTGACAAAATTTGCCCCGGACGATGAAAGACAGGTATTCGAGAGGTACAGATCCGGGCAGGTGGCTCTTCAAGCTGAGCCGTTCATTGATGTACCTGTTGGCCCGGCTGTCTTTGGCAGTCGTAAGGAGATTCGAGTGGTCCACCGTGATACAAATTACTTCCGGGTATTTGCCATCCTCCGGAATGCTGGCAATGGACAATTCGATACGGACAGGCTGGCCACCATGGTGAAACACGTTGGCATGGGCAAAAAAGGCTAAGTGAGACATGTTGCTGAATAAGAATGTCTCTGGAAGATGAGCGCTCGTCTTATATACTCTGCTGGGTCACCTGAATCGATTCCTATTGGCTGATGCTTTTCCAACCTTGAATCACATGACACTGATGAAAGAAATCTTTAGTGCAAAGTTCCTCAAAACAGATGAATTCAATCTTGCTGCATCAAACTGCGCCAAGGTTCCACCATGTTCAGATGAACCTAATCTTGGTGCATCACACAGCACGATTCAGCACACGTTTTTAAAATGTGCACTCCAATCTTGGTACACTATTTGGCCCGAAAAAGGGGGACCGAGTCGACTCTTGTGTCGACTCGATCCCTCTTTTCCGAGCCAATGTCTATTTTTTAACTGTACCGTAACTTTATAGCTCCATTCAGCATGCAGCTTATTAAACTGCTGCCGGTATTTGGCAAATTGATACGATTTTTAACATGGTGCAGTACTAAATGTCCTCTTCCTCGTGCACACCCTCATGCACGGGGTTGGGAAAGGTTCCATCGCAAATGTCTATGAATTTCGGCAGGTTCTCCAGGGCCATGGTATACAGTCCGAGCTCTGGAAAAAAATTTTGTTGCTCTCCTCCTTTGACCACCATCAGGCCCCTGTTGCCTCGGGCCAGCTGACTAAACTTGCCCCTCACGCAAAAGGGCAGGTATTCCACGGGCACACTCTTGGGTAACGGGTGGTGTACCAGAGGAAGACGGGCATTCTCTTGACAGTTGGATCGAAAATCTTTGGACTTGGAAGTTTACCCGGCATGATTCAAGGTAATGCACATGATTTCGGGATCGCTGCCATCCCTGGGAATCGTGGCAATGGACAATTCGATGGGCACTTTCTTGCCCTCGTGATGAAACACGTTGGCATGAGCAAAATAGGCTGGTTGACTCAAAACAGACATGTTACTTCAAACAGCAGAATGATTCTAGGGGCGGGTGGCTCGCTTTATATATGCTCGAGGAGCGTGACGTCAGAGGGCATCCCATTGGCCAAAGCCTTTTCATGCGAGCGCTGCACGTGTTTTTCCAAAGCCCGCTTCCAAGGTTGGAGACCCACCATGTGCCAAGGGACAGTTTCGTCTCAATGCATTTCATAATCGTCCAACCACGTCAACTATTTCACGTACACGTCTGCGACTCGAGGGCAGTCTGTAAAATCCAAACTAGACGCATCCGTATTTTGAGGTTGATACGCCTCCCAAACTCGGTGAGAGGGAGGACGACCCACTTGAAAGAATCTCAACTCGACCCCTTTGTCCCAGTTCAGATCCAAATGACTCGTAAACACAATGACCGTTTTTCCAAACGACCGAGGAATGTGCACACCAAAGTTGGGTTCAAAAGTGATGGTATAAGGCTAGTCTTGCTCGTAATACGTGACTCGATCCGGCCACCGACCCAGATTTCCAAACACAATAGTGGTGCGATGTCGACACTGGTCCAATAAACTTTTTAAAGAAACCATTTTTTTACATGCTCTTGTCTCCAAGCTTGGTATTTTTTGGACAAAAAAATGAGACAGTTTTCTGGCAAAAATGAAATTTATTTACAAAAAAATATTTACATCAAATAAAATTTACAATATTTACATCAAAATAATATTTACATGCAAGGCAAACAATTGCGTACAGACAGATCCAATGGTTTAATCACTTTAAACCCAGTAGTGTTTATCACTTTCTTTTTCATTAGGGGCATGGTCAAGTCCATGGGGGCTTCTTGTTGCTCTATGGCTCTGTTTCAAAATTATCCAAGAATGAGATGAGATCATTACTCTCGTCAAACAGGGAAGGCACCGTGTCCAGCAACTGGGGTTCTTGGGTATGAGCCGGGGAAGTTGCAGCAGTCTCCAAATACGGACGACATGATCTGATCTATTGAAGAATCGTCCATACGACTCCAAAGTCTCGACCAAAGGTGGTGGATCTGGTAGAAGGATCTGCCCAGGTGGTGGATCTGGTAAAAGAGCTGCACAACGTCGGCACAGGTAGTGGATCTGGAATCTGCACAGGTGGTGTCGTCGGAACAGGTGATATCTGCACAGGTGGTTGAAAGACTGGTATCTGCACAGGTGGATCTGGAATCTGCACAAGTGGTGTCGTCAGTTCAGGTGTAGGATCTGGTAGAAGGATCTGAGGTGTCGTCCGCACAAGAAGGCTCTGGAATACTCACGGGTTGAGGGGTGGCCAAGGCAGTGAATGGTCTGGCAATCAATACAGGTGGTCTGATCACGGGTGTGATAAACACTCTGTTCCGTTTAAGGAAGGCCCTGGCTGTTGTTCTAAAAGTAGTTTGTTTGTCTCTGCACGTACATGAGCCGGGGTAGGGAGGAGGTAGCTTGTAGACTTTTTGATCGTACCGTTTCATTTTCTAAAGTCCCCCAAGTTAAATCCATTCTCCATGAGCTGGGGAGAATGGTTTGGGGGGATAATGTTTAAACCAAACACAGTCTTTTGAACCGTCAACCAGATGTAAACGGGTTCCAGCCGGGATCGGGTAGGCCGTGTGGGGGTTCCAACACTATTTTATAGAGAATCTGATCATAGGGCTCAAAGCTCCTCCTAAACATCGACATCTGAATGAATGGAAATTCATAAATGATGGGGACGATGGGTTGCAAATCTCGCCAGACTTTACCGTTCGCCGAAAGTAAAGTCTTTTTCACAAAAAACATTTTGTTATAAATGTACACCATCCTCTTGTCGGTGTTTTTCAATCACTCAAAAGTCCCTTGGAGACGTCTTGCCTGAATTCGTTCACGTGCTTTGCCTCCATGATGGCACTCTTAAAGTTATCCCCCAGCGTCTTTTTGGTAACAATTGTCTTTGCAAAACAAGACAAAAACTCGTTCGACATAAATGATGCAAGCACGGACTTGTCCCTGCCGAGCGGCATATTCCATCGTTGAAATGCGCTCGGGAAGGATTTGGTCATCGTGCACTAAAAAGTGAAGCGTTCTTCTTTTTATACTTTTAAACAGGATGGGTGGAGTCATCTGTAGCAATCATGAGTGGGAAGTGATGGGTTGATGAAGAATAGCACACATACCTTACACTGCAATCCAACGATGACATATGGTCTGATTACAAAACGGACATTGAACCAGCTCACGTCCATTTGAATTTAAAAGCATCACAGGGATTCGCTTGAATTGACTCGAGGAGCTCCAACTAGCTTGATTTCCTTAAATGTTTGTTTAGAATGTTGGTCAGTGACACAAATGGTACGAACATTGAGAAAGTGTAAAAATTTAAGCAGTTCGTTGGGAAATTCTCGATCCATGGCATACGAGACGACTCCGTTGGTCTGCGTGAAACCATTGTTCCTAATACACAGCACGGCCAAATCTTGGCTGTGGAAAAAGACTTGGGCATTTTCCTGGGAAGTGGGCATTAATTGCTGTGAATAAGGAGGTCTCCGAAACACTCTGGGTTTGAAATCATACCTTCGATACGAGGGTCTGAAATCGGTTCTTCTATACATCCTGGCGTCTCGTGGCCTTCGTTCCTCATTCCTTCGTTCCTGCTTCCGCCGTTCCTCATTTCGTCTTTCCCTGGATTGCGGAGAACAATGAATAACGGAATCAACCTTCTTGACAGGTGGATCAGGTGATTTAGAAACAATTGGTGGCTTAGAATCCACGGGATCTTTCAAAGGTAACTTGGGAACTCTAGATGGTTCCATGGGTTCTTTCAAAGGTGACTCGGGAAATGTAGATTGTTCCATTTGTGGTAACGAATCATAAATCACATCTTGAGGTTGTTCATGGGATGGAGAAGCCACTGGAGTTGGTGGTAAAGGTGAGATAGGTGTTCGTACATTGAACATGTCAATAATATCATCATAGTCTGGGGAATTCATTTTTGCAGGAATGAGTATCATGAGATGATTGGGAGCTCTAAACTCTACCATCAAAAATTATTTTATTACTAAAAAAAAATTTTTTTTACTTGTAGAGGACAGTTTTAACTGACCATTTACTTTTTCATTTCAAATATTTTCACACATAAAAAACACAAAAAATATTTAGTCTCTTTATTTACAATTGTTTGGTATTTATCAGTTCCCTCCACACTTTTTTTCTCATTTCTATGTTTCAACGACTCTATGCGTTATAATGTTCAGCAGGATTAATTGAACCAACCTTTAATTACCGTCTGAGGCTCCCATTCCAACATTTTACAAATGTCACAAAATGGTCCCCATTTGTTTCAAATATCACCTAAAAACATGTTATAATGCTCGATTTTTTTACCCATTATTGTACCTGTTTAAAACACTGTGAAAATGCTGTCAGAGACTTATAGTGAAAAAAGTTAACATTACCTTAAATATAGTATATATTTAATATAGAGTAGTATGAATGTAGCAAGTATGTAAAGAGAAAGTTTCTTCTTTATTACTGCTTCTTATTTATTGTTGATATAGTCATGATTGATTTATTGATTGAATATTAACGTCGCACTGTTCAGCTACACGAGGGCTTTTGGCGACGGACCACGTAATTTTGAACCATGGTCAAGTGACGTGGACGACACCTGAGCTGGCACCCCCCTCTCCTAACTACCACAACACACCAACGGGAGGACGTTTCAGCTCTCGACAGATTTAGCGTGCATCGCTGCCCTACACGGCGGGTCTTTAGTGGTACTGGGCTCGAACTCGTGACCAGGCAAGCCACGATCCGATACCTATACCACTCGGCTACCGCGGCCACTTGATATAGTCATGAGAATCCCTCTTGTTTCTTTGTGGTGTGAAAATATTTTCCAAAATTCTTCTTTCCATCTCTGCCAACGTTGGCAAGAGGAGGGGCCCAAAAAAATGGGAGAACGACTACTGGTCCCGAGCTATGCTCCTTTCCAGTAATCATTTACCCATTTTTCTGGGGCTCAATACGGTGTTTAAGGTGCCCTTAGAGTGTTGGGTGTTCTGCAGAGGGGGCAGGAGTTGCTCACATCCAGGTGTCGGAGGAGGCAACGCAAGTGAAATGCATGGCCACACTGCGTCTTTTCCGGCCAGTGCATCGTGCTGAGGCAAATCGAACACGAGTCTGGCACTTGGAAGACGCAATTGGGCCATTTCTGCCCAAAACACCCATCCAACACCGCTTGAGCCCATCGAATCTAGGTGGTCAGGTTTTGAGCAGCATAGCGTCTCCAAGCCAGGTACACCAAACCGTACAGTTTGGGTATGGCATATTGAGTCCATAAGGCTTGGATGAATGCGCTTTTCCCTTTGGCATCCTCTTGCTCCATGTATTCGCTATCCAGGTCGGCAGGTTCAAAATAGGAAAAACTTTCAAACCAAGGCACATCATGGGGCTCGTGGCAAGGTAGGATTTCCATCATCAAATCAATAATGTTTATGGCACAGATTGTTTCGAATTCAATCACCTCGTAAGGTTTCAAACAAATTAACCCTCTAACTGGATACCTTCCTCCTGAAAAGTTATTCCGAAAGCGTTTAACTCTTATTTTGCGATTCCCTTCAAAAATGCAACAGACTTCTTTCCTTTCCCACTTTTAGAACTTGGGAGTTCGAACGGGGACAATTTTACGACCAGTTCGGTCATTTTGTAAAGTAAGAACCAAGAGATCAGTCGTTTACAGCTAGCTGTTAAGCTGCCTTGGGCAATCTTCTTTGAAAGCGAAGTGGAATTCGGTGTTTCTTTCTCCTATATGTTCAGTCACAGTAAAATTAAAACAAAATGTAAGGTAAAAAATTAAATAAATAGTACGTTAGAAGTTGAAAAATAATTATATTTTCTTCAAAGAAAATTTATTTTTCTGTCATTTTTTAAAAAGTAAAAAATATATATATATTTTTGGTATTCCGTTTTGAACCAGAAAAAAGCATCCTGTATTCATTTTTGAATATGAGAGTAAGAAAACGCACTCACTTTCCTGTTTTTTAAAAAATAATGAGGTAAAAAGAGCAAAGGCCCTATCTCATTTTTAAACAAAAACACAATAAATATTACATACGATGATTTTATTTATGAAATAAAACCGATCTTTCTCTATTCAGTTATATTTTTAATTTAAAATAGCATAAAAAAGGATGTCAATACTTTTAATTTATTTTAATTAAAATCATATAAAAGATATTTTTATGTTAACTGAATATTTTTCGGAAAAAATTTAAATTTTCCTTCCTAGTGTTCTCTTTTTCGAACTTCTTGTATTAAATAAAAATTCCTTTTCTACATCGGCATTTCTGATAGACATAACACACATTCAGTCAATAATTTTTAATTTTAATGGGGGATATACTTCTTCAAATGCGCATGACAGTACTTCTAACCATTTTCTACTCAAGTTAAATTTCTTATCTTTCTGTTTCTTTTATTACAAGGAAAAATGTCACACATCGATATCTACATTTTCACACAATTCAGTCATTACAAATTCTATTGTGAGAAAAGTTCTCCCTAATTAATTTTGTCTTTCAAAACAGTACTCTTAAAAACAATTTTGTTCAGTGAAGTTAACCGACAGTTCCACAATGTATTTATACCAAATTCTAAAAACAAATTTAACACTTGGAAATGTATTCTGTATTAAATTTTTCAGTATACACAAATATTTCCTGCTGTAGGGAAGATATAGTATGAGATGTGGTGTGCGGTTGTGAAAAAATGTTTTCGTACGTGTAGACTATTTTTGAAAATTTAAATATCACTGAAGCTGATCATAGAACTGCAAATGAGCCTTATTTTAATGTGTTCTGGTATCAAAGTAAAACACTTTACAATATTAAACAGCCTATGGAATTATACTCAATATCAAACTATTCGCAAAATGGCTTACAACTTCTATTCAAATTGTAAAGAAACTGAAATATAAATATATCTTACAACAGTCAAAAATATTCATAATATGTAAGTATCCTATTTCTCCACTTATTTCTGTACATTTTAAAAACTGTAGCTGAATGCAATTTTTTATATTTATAAACGAGGCATAACAGCTCACACAGTCATAAAAATGTCTTTATCATTTTTAAATATACTACTATAAAACGTATATGGATTGTAAGATCAGTTGTAAAATCCTAAAAGCTTTTAGAAGAGCTAAAAACATGTAATTTTGGATTGATCAAATTTTTAATATAATACACAAATATACATGTTATTAAGCAAATACATTTGAAAAATCAAACTTCCTTCTGAAATAAAAGTAATTGAAAGAAAAATGTTTAATTGCAAATAAGTGGAAATACATGTTTATCTAAGGGGTATCCCCAAAGAGAGGTAATCCTCAAACTTAAAACTCAAACTCAGAGGCACAACAATCCATGAGGGCCAGGAACTACTGTGCCCATCATAATACGCGTGACCATTGGACGCTGAGGTGCATGAACAGATGTCCCGATTTGGTGGTCTGTCTGAAGAGAGACCTTCAGTGTTTAAGACCCGAAGCAAGCTTGGTACTCATTTAACAACCCAATGTAGCGGGGATGAAAGGCAGGGTCTACCTTTCCCAGTCCGTTAATAGAACCCCAGACCTGTGGTGTGGAAACACTATACACTACTACTCGATCCTATTCGGTGAAAAATAAAATTAAATGTTAGAATCTTATATAAATCTCTAATGAATGAGGGAGTCCAAACTTTTTTTTTCATGTAAACTGTTTAGACGGAAATGGTAATTATGAACATTTCACAAGTTGCATAAATTAAAATTAACCGTTATGGTTTACATAAATTTTTAAGAATGCAAAAGGTGTATTTCGGCTGAACGAATTAATATTAAAAGGAATACGGTTACGAAAAAGTAGTACAAATCTATCTAAAGTAGGGTTGGTTACCTTACATATTGTCAAAAACAACAATGTATTGAAAGCCAATTCCACAATTCGTTGTTATAAAAATGTATGGAACATTACAAGATTTATTTTGCATTTGTAATTTATATATATATATAATTTTTCCTGGGAGCTTTAAAAGCTAGAGCGGCATCCATCAAAACCGCGGTTCTCTCTCTGTTTTTCCAGATCGCCCCTGACTAAGCCGTCACTGCCATAGTAAGTGAAAATGCCGGATTTTGTTTGTCAAGATCATTTTATAGCAGACTGCATTTTCATGTATTTTTAGATGGTCGTTTTTATATTTTCTACATCAATATCTTAATGTCTGAATTTAAAATTACATAAAATTCTTGACATTCGCATCAATCACCATTATAATTTTTATTAGTATATGAATGTGTCATCACACGATTACATGACTGTTATTAACATATTATTTTAACCATTTAATTAATATTAAATATAACATAACGCACACAAATGTTCTGAACTTTAAAATAAATATTTCGAAAACTACTTCACATATACTCAAAATGTTTCATTCCTACCCTTTAGCTTCTCAGTTTTGCTTCTATGTAAAACTTTATTGTATATTCCTCGTTTATTTAGTATATTTTTTGCTCTTAGCATGCAGTTTTCAACTGAATTATATGAAATCTTCAAAATATATTAAAAATTACCAAAGAAACTATATAATAAAATTTGAAATTTATATTATACTCAAAGAGTTGCTAGAACTTATGGTAAATAATTTTTAACTTTGCGATACATTTTTTTTTCGAAATTTCAAATGGAATTTCTAAAATAAAATTTCTACCTTTATACGGTCGAGATGTCAAAAAATATCCAGATTTTAATTACTTATTCAGTTAGCCTTGAAAAAAAGATAAATGTTGAGGTATTTTGCATAAATAGATATTTTTGAAGAATAATTCTAATGTTTTTGAATAGCTCGAATTTAAAGATGATTTTTATGTTTATTTATATGCATAAATGTCTACTGTAAATGTTTCCGTATATTTTTGATTACCATTTATTCAAACATTCAAGTTATAAAAGAAATGTGGGAAAATCTTCATTCATGTTGTCTTTGATGTAAACTGAAGTTCAAGCACTTAAAATTCAAATATAATTCGGTGTATTTTAACAATATATAACTAGGCACTGTACGTAAACTTCCCTGAACACTTGGGCTTTGAAATCTAAAAAAAAAACTAATAGTTCTTAATTAGTTTATTTTTTTCGTTATTATTTTTATTAAAGTGTAAGAAAATGTTTCAAATTATTTGATGAAGTTTAAATTTATTCATTTTCAGTGGTTGGAAAGTTGAAAAGATTTCAAATTTTAAAGTGTTTGGTGTTTTATTAATTTTTTTTTTGCCATCTTATAATGAAATAATCATGTTTCAAAAACTGAAAGCATTGATTAAGATAAAAAAAATGAAGCGAAAGAATATACTTTAAAAAAGATAATTTTTCTAACTATGTAAAATAGCAGATTGCCCTGACACGCCCCAATTTGTTACAGTTTGAAATTAATATGAAACCAAAAGGGAATTGTAACATATTTTTACCTATGCTTTGGGACTTTTGAAAACTTTTAATATACAAGCTAGCAAACAAACACTTCTTGGGTTCTAAAGAAACTTCTCCCCGATTTTTTACGATTGCCCCAGGGTCAAAACACGGGATTCCCTGCGAGTCATAAAACTCCTGCTGTGTTGCTTCCTCCGTCCCTCATTATCTTTCAAGATGTTAAACCTTAACAGGGGGAAAGGATTTCGGAAAAGTGGGGGTAATCCGCTTTTGAAAACATGACTTGAAGGCAGAAAAATCAGTGCAGTCCATTTTCGAAGCATCTTTACTCTGAAGGAATTTTCCGTGCTATCCGGTTAGAGGGTTAAAACGGTCCAAAAATTAATCATAAAGTTGATGCAATCACCGAGGTCTGCCTCTTGGTACATGGCTAAAAAAACCATGGCTTGGTACATGGCTGTGAAAGCTAAATCGTGTTCCATGTCTCAAGAGTAAAATGATGCGACTAGCTTCTGAGCCCTGCTTTTATAGTAGACGGAAGGAGGAAGTCGACTCATAAGGGAGAAGGAAATGTGTGATAAGGGCTTTTAAGTATGAAATGAACGGCACATGTTTGAACAATTAATCATTTATTGATACCATTTACATTGGTGGGTTGAATAATAAATCCATTGTTACCCAATTTCATTAGAGGATGATTTCCAGGCACCCACAAAACAATGTTGTTTGAAACTTCCGAGGGTTCCTTTTTGAGTCTTTTATTAGTCTGTGGTTTTTCCATGCGCCTCTTTCCAAGATCATGGCGTTTGACATGAAGGTAGCGGAAAATTGTCTGGGTACTCTTGTCACAACGAATGATCAGGGGTGGTGTCACTTCCACTGTATTTACGGAAACATAGAGAGCCACCATCTCCATGGGTGGTCTTTCAGATTCGGCAGGTATTTCAGGTTCAGCAGGTGGCATTCTCTGGGGTTCAGCAGGTGGCATTCTATGAGGTTTAGCAGGTGGCATTCTCTGAGGTTCCGCAGGGAGCATTCTCAGGGGTTCAGCAGGGGGCATTCTCTGAGGTTCAGCAGGTCTCTCAGGTAGAGAAAGCCTCTTAGCCACAGACGGCGTTGCCTTAGCGCTCAAGCAGGCTTCATAAACCATCTATATGGATGGTTTGGATCCGTTTTGCATCCGACGCATGTCCTGCACCTTTTGGATAAAAGTTTGGACCCACATTCTCACCAAGATTGATTTAGGGGCGGGAGAGTCTTGGACATGCAAGACGGGAGATGTTTTGTAACTCTCCACAAACAGGTTGCTAGGGTTCTCCACCAGAGCAGAACTCGCATTAAGACTGATGGCAAAACTAGTGGCCAACGATGACAGTTCTGCATTCGAAATGTTAAAGACGACATCGGGAGTCACCAGTTTTGACTTTTGCGTCATGATGGGATACTGTTTGTGGGGTGGCAACACATCTTTGCCTTGAATGACGAGGCTCTCTAATCGTTTGGCAAATTTGTATACTTTGGAACGATAGAGTAGGGCTCCAACATCCACCAGTCTAAAGTAGAGCTTGCCATCCTTTCCAACCATAGCAGCTAATGAATAGTGTTGATGAGGCAGGAGAATTTTGAGAACCACATGATGACTCTTGGAGAAACACTGAGAGTGAATGAATTGCAGCGGAAGGCTGTAAAACTTCTTTATACTCTTTCTTAAAAAAAAAATTTTTTTTACATATATATACATGGATGAATAGATTACAGTTTGCCAAGCAGGTGCTTTACCTTACATTTCTTGAAGAATTTTCCTGGTGTTGGGGAAAACCACTTTTGTCATAATTGTACATTGTTTGCCAACGTGCGCTATTTTTGTCCGTCATATGCATGGCAAGGGGTAAATATTCTTTTCCATTTTTTAAAATTTCCTCCAATTTTGCTTCGGTGGGTTCGCCGTGCAACATTCGTTCTTGAAACACCTTCGATTCCAACACAACTTGGATGGCACAATCATGGGGTGGCTCTTCTCCCCGACCACACACTAAACAATCCGATTGACAAGAGCACGGATCGGAAAGGACTGGCATGGCGGCTCGATCAATGTTCAAAAGGTATGATAAAATTTTCAAAAGGCACAAAAGCAAGATGAAATTTCAAAAGGCACAAATGCAAGATGAAATTTCAAAAGGCACAAATGCAAGATGAAATTTTAAAAGGCACAAATGCAAGATGAAATTTTAAAAGGCAGAAATGCAAGATAAAATTTCAAAAGGCACAAATGCAAGATGAACTGATTATTAAAATAGAGATGTCTTTTTCCCACATTGACAAAGGGCTTTTCTCAAACAATCCTTGTGATGTATTGATCCATCCCGTACAACGACGTTATCAAATTGTTTCACAATAAAATATTTCTCAGGTGCTTTAAATAAAAAATAACATTCACAAGTATCTGGTCATTCAGTGCAGTTTTCCGTACTCCAGACGCAGTCCGTAATGTGAAATCCATTTTCAATCTTTAGCACCTTGACGGGAACGGGATGCAGTTTCAAAAGTTCTTGAAATTTCAATATACCTTCTAAACGTTCCAATCTTCGTCTATAAGACGACAAATTTGAGATATTTTCTTCGAGCATACCTCGGACAATATTTTCTTCCAATTCAGAGATTAAAGTTTTCAAGGAAGAAGCCATAATTATGAACTTTTCAAAACAGCAAACGAAGTTGCAAGGAAACTATAAAAAGAGTTTAGAGCTGCAAAGTAGTTCCTTATAATCCTCAGAAGAAAAAAAAAAAAAAAAAATTTTTTTTTACTTAACACTTTATAAGCTTAACACCTTTCTACCATACTCAGTTCATATTGCATTTGTGCCTTTTGAAATTTCATCTTGCATTTGTGCCTTTTGAAATTTCATCTTGCTTTTGTGCCTTTTGAAAATTTTATCGTACCTTTTGAACATTGATCGAGCCGCCATGCCAGTCGTTTCCGATCCAAGCTCTTGTCAATCGGATTGTTTAGTGTGTGGTCGGGGAGAAGAGCCACCTCATGATTGTGCCATTCACGTTTTGTTGGAATATCGATGGTGTTTCAAGAACGAATGTTGCACGGCAAACCCACCGAAGCAAAACTGGAGGACATTTTAAAAAATGGAAAAGAATATTTAACCCTTGCCATGCATATGACGGACAAAAATAGCGTACGTTGGCAAACAATGTACAATTATCACAAAAGTGGTTTTCCCCAACACCAGGGAAAGTCTTCAAGGAATGTACACGTGCTCGGCAAACTGTAATCTATTCATCCATGTATATATATGTAAAAAAAAAATTTTAAGATAGAGTATAAAAGTTTGACAGCCTTCCGTTGCAATTCATTCACTCTCAGTGTTTCTTCAAGAGTCATCATGTGGTAGAAACTTCTCCTGCCTCATCAACACTATCCATTGGCAGCGATGGTTGGAAAGGATGGCAAGCTCTACTTTCGACTGGTGGATGTTAAAGCCCTACTCGGTCGTTCCAAAATATACAGATTTGCCAAACGATTCGACAATCTCGTCATTCAAGGCAAAGATGTGTTGCCGGCCCACAAACAGTATCCCATCATGACGCAAAAGTCAAAACTGGTGACTCCCGATGTCGTCTTTAACATTTTGAATGCCGAAATGTCGTCGTTGGCCACGAGTTTTGCCATCAGTCTCAATGCGGGTTCTGCTCTGGTGGAGAACCCTAGCAACCTGTTTGTGGAGAGTTACAAAACATCTCCCGTCTTGCATGTCCAAGACTCTCCCGTCCCCAATTCAATGTTGGTGAGACTGTGGGTCCAAACCTTTATCCAAAAGGTGCAGGACATGCGTCGGATGCAAAACGGATCCAAACCATCCATATAGATGGTTTATGAAGCCTGCTTGAGAGCTAAGGCAACGCCGTCTGTGGCTAAGAGGCTTTCTCTACCTGAGAGACCTGCTGAACCTCAGATAATTCCTACTCCCTCTGCTCAAAGACCTGAAAGAATACCTACTCCACCTGTTGAACCTGAAAGACCTGCTGAACCTCAGAGAATGCCACCTGATGAACCTGAAAGACCACCAATGGAGATGGTGGCTTCCTCTGTTTCCGTAAATACAGTGGAGGTGACACCACCCCTGATCACTGGTTGTGACAAGAGTACCCAGACAATTTTCCGCTACCTTCATGTCAAACGCCATGATCTTGAAAAGAGGCGCATGGAAAAACCACAGACTAATAAAAGACTCAAAAAGGAACCCTCGGAAGTTTCAAACAACATTGTTTTGTGGATGCCTGGAAATCATCCTCTCATGAAATTGGGTAACAATGGATTCATTATTCAACCCACCAATGTAAATGGTATCAATAAATGATTGATTTTTCAAACATGTGTCTTTCATTTCATACTTGAAAGCCCTTATCACACATTTCCTTCTTCCTTATCAGTCGACTTCTTCCTTCCGTCTACTATAAAAGCAGGGCTCAGAAGCTAGTCGCATCCTTTTACTCTTGAGACATGGAACACGATTTAGCTTTCACACTGCATCTTGCCATGTACCAAGAGGCAGACCTCGGTGATTACATCAACTTAAGGATGAATTTTTGGACCGTTTTAATTTGTTTAAAACCTTCCGAGGTGATTGAACTCGAAACAATCTGTGCCATGAAGATTATTGATTTGATGATGGAAATCCTACCTTGCCACAAGCCCCATTATGTGCCTTGGTTTGAAAGTTTTTCTTATTTCGAACCTGCCGACCTGGATAGCGAATACATTGAGCAAGAGGATGCCAAAGCGAAAGGCGCCTTAATCCAAGCCTTATGGACTCAATATGCCATACCCAAACTGTACGGTTGGGTGTACCTGGCTTGGAGACGCTATGCTGCTCAAAACCTGACCACCTGGACTCGATTGGCTCAAGCGGTGTTGGATGGGTGTTTTGGGCAGAAATGGCCCAATTGCGTCTTCCAAGTGCCAGACTCGTGTTCGATTTGCCTCAGCACGATGCACTGGCCGGAAAAGACGGATTGTGGCCATGCATTTCACTTGCGTTGCCTCCTCCGACACCTGGATGTGAGCAACTCCTGCCGCCTCTGCAGAACACCCAACACTCTAAGGGCACCTTAAATACCGTATTGAGCCCCAGAAAAATGGGAGAATGATTACTGGAAGAGAGCATAGCTCGGGACCAGTAATCGTTCTCCCATTTTTTTGGGCCCCTCCTCTTGTTAGCGTTGGCAGAGATGGAAAGAAGAATTTTGGAAAATATTTTCACACCACAAAGAAACAAGAGGGATTCTCATGACTATATCAACAATAAATAAGAAGCAGTAATAAAGAAGAAACTTTCTCTGTACATACTTGCTACATTCATACTACTCTATATTAAATATATACTATATATAAGGTAATGTTAACTTTTTTCACTATACGTTTCTGACAGCATTTTCACAGTGTTTTAAACAGGTACAATAATGGGTAAAAATCGAGCATTATAACATGTTTTTAGGTGATATTTGAAACAAATGGGGACCATTTTGTGACATGGGTAAAATGTAGTAATGGGAGCCTCAGACGGTAATTAAAGGTTGGTTCAATCAATCCTGCTGAACATTATAACGCATAGAGTCGTTGAAACATGGAAATGAGAAAAAAGGGAGGGGACTTATAAATACCAAAAAATTGTAAATAAAGAGACTAAATATTTTGACGCATTGGAATATGCCGCTCGGCAGGGACAAGTCCGTGCTTGCATCATTTATCCTGGAACCCAACACGAAACGAGTTTTTGTCTTGTTTTACAAAAACAATTGGTACCAAAAAAGACGCTGGGGGATAACTTCACGCGTGCCATCATGGAGGCAAAGCACGTGAACGAATTCAGGCCCGACGATGTCTTGTGGGAGAAAATCTCCAAGGGACTTTTGAGAAATCCCGATCGACCCCTGAAAAACACCGACAAGAGGATGGTGTACATTTATAACAACATGTTTTTGTGAAAAAAGGCTTTACTTTCGGCTTCCGAACGGTAAAGTCTTTATAGATTCACCTTATTCAAACGACCAACGTCCCCATGCTAATTTATGAATTTCCATCGTCCAGTCTCAGGTGTCGAGCCAATCCCAATTTGTTTAGGAGAAGCTTTGAGCCCTATGAGCAGATTCTCTATAATCGAATGGTGTTGGAACCCCACATGGCCTACCCGATCCCGGCTGGAACCCGTTACATCTTGTTGACGGTTCAAATGACTGTGTTTGGTTTGGACATTATCCCCGAAACCATTCTCCTCCAGCTCATGGAGAGTGGATTTAACCTGGGGGATTTTAGAAAAATGAAACGGAACGATCAAAAAGTCTACAAGCTACCGCCTCCTACCCCGGCTCATGTACCTTCCGAGACAAACAAACGACCTTTGGAAGAACAGCCCAGGCCTTTCTCCAAGAGGTTTCCAAACTGTTTATCACTCCCATCATTAGACCATCTGTGGCTCCTGTGTTGATCGCCAGATCTTCAACTACCTTGGCCACCCCTCAACCCGTGAGTATTCCAGAGCCTCCTGTGCGGACGACACCTCAGATCCTTCTACCAGATCCACCACCTGAACTGACGACACCACTTGTGCAGATTCCAGATCCACCTGTGCAGATACCAGTCTTTCAACCACCTGTGCAGATATCACCTGTTCCGACGACACCACCTGTGGAGATTCCAGATCCACCACCTGTGCCGACGACACCACATGTGCATCTCTTTTTACCAGATCCACCACCTGTACAGATCCTTCTACCAGATCCACCACCTGTGGTCGAGACTTTGGAGTCGACCCTTATGGACGACTCTTCAATAGATCACATCATGTCGTCCGTATTTGGAGACTGCTCGCAACTTCCCCCGGCTTATACCGAAGAACCCCAGTTGCTGGACACGGTGCCTTCCCTGTTTGACGAGAGTAATGATCTCATCTCGTTCTTGGATAATTTTGAAAACGGGTTGGCCATAGAGCAACAAGAAGCCCCCATGGACTTGACCATGCCCCGAATGAAAAAGAAAGTGATAAACACTACTGGGTTTAAAGTGATTAAACCATTGGATCTGTCTGTACGCATTTGTTTGCCTTGCATGTAAATATTATTTTGATGTAAATATTGTAAATTTTATTTGATGTAAATATTTTTTTGTAAATAAATTTCATTTTTGCCAGAAAACAGTCTCATTTTTTTGTCCAAAAAATACCAAGCTTGGAGACAAGAGCATGCAAAAAATGGTTTCTTTAAAAAGTTTATTGGACCAGTGTCGACATCGCACCACTATTGTGTTTGGAAATCTGGGTCGGTGGCCGGATTGAGTCACGTATTACGAGCAAGACTAGCCTTATACCATCACTTTTGAACCCAACTTTGGTGTGCACATTCCTCGGTCGTTTGGAAAAAAGGTCATTGTGTTTACGAGTCATTTGGATCTGAACTGGGTTGATTGATTGATTGATTGAATATTAACGTCGCACTGTTCAGCTACGCGAGGGCTTTTGGATCTGAACTGGGACAAAGGGGTCGAGTTGAGATTCTTTCAAGTGGGTCGTCCTCCCTCTCACCGAGTTTGGGAGGCTTATCAACCTCAAACTACGGATGCGTCTAGTTTGGATTTTACAGACTGCCCTCGAGTCGCAGACGTGTACGTGAAATGGTTGACGTGGTTGGACGATTGGGAAATGCATCGAGACGAAACTGTCCCTTGGCACATGGTGGGTCTCCAACCTTGGAAGCGGGCTTTGGAAAAACACGTGCAGCGTTCGCATGAAAAGGCTTTGGCCAATGAGATGCCCTCTGACGTCACGCTCCTCGAGCATATATAAAGCGAGCCTGCCGCCGCTAGAATCATTCTGCTGTTTGAAGCAACATGTCTGTTTTGAGTCAACCAGCCTATTTTGCTTATGCCAACGTGTTTCATCACGAGGGCAAGCCAGTGCTCATCGAATTGTTCATTGCCACGAATCCCAGGGATGGCAGCGATCCCGAAATCATGTGCATCACCGTGAATCATGCCGGGCAAACTTCCAAGCCAAAGATTTTCGATCCAACTGCCAAGAGAATGCCCGTCTTCGTCTGATACACCACTCGTTACCCAAGAGTGTGCCCGTGGAATACCTACCCTTTTGCGTGAGGGGCAAGTTTAGTCAGCTGGCCCGAGGCAACAGGGGCCTGATGGTGGTCAAAGGAGGAGAGCAACAAAATTTTTTTCCAGAGCTCGGACTGTATACCATGGCCCTGGAGAACCTGCCGAAATTCATAGACATTTGCGATGGAACCTTTCCCAACCCCGTGCATGAGGGTGTGCACGAGGAAGAGGACATTTAGTACTGCACCATGTTAAAAATCGTATCAATTTGCCAAATACCGGCAGCAGTTTAATAAGCTGCATGCTGAATGGAGCTATAAAGTTACGGTACAGTTAAAAAATAGACATTTGCTCGGAAAAAGAAGGATCGAGTCGACACAAGAGTCGACTCGGTCCCCCTTTTTTCGGGCCAAATAGTGTACCAAGATTGGAGTGCACATTTTAAAAACGTGTGCTGAATCGTGCTGTGTGATGCACCAAGATTAGGTTCATCTGAATATGGTGGAACCTTGGCGCAGTTTGATGCAGCAAGATTGAATTCATCTGTTTTGAGGACTTTTGCACTAAAGATTTCTTTCATCAGTGTCATGTGATTCAAGGTTGGAAAAGCATCAGCCAATAGGAATCGATTCAGGTGACCCAGCAGAGTATATAAGACGAGCGCTCATCTTCCAGAGACATTCTTATTCAGCAACATGTCTCACTTAGCCTTTTTTGCCCATGCCAACGTGTTTCACCATGGTGGCCAGCCTGTCCGTATCGAATTGTCCATTGCCAGCATTCCGGAGGATGGCAAAGACCCGGAAGTAATTTGTATCACGGTGGACCACTCGAATCTCCTTACGACTGCCAAAGACAGCCGGGCCAACAGGTACATCAATGAACGGCTCAGCTTGAAGAGCCACCTGCCCGGATCTAAACCTCTCGAATACCTGTCTTTCATCGTCCGGGGCAAATTTTGTCACCTGGCCCAAGGAAACAGAGGCCTCATCGTCGTCAAGGGCTCGGACCAGCGGAAAGTTTTTGAAAAGCTTGGACTTTTTACCATCAACCTGGAAATATTGCCCCATTTCCGGGATTTGAATGACCGCACCCTGCCTGACCACCTGCACGATGAGGTGCACGAGGACTAGGACATTTCCGAGTGCACCATGGTGAAATCTTATCGATTTGTTCGATACCTGCAGCATTTTAAGAATCTGTAGGCTGAATGCAAAAGACAAACTGCCCATCTAGTAGAATGAGTGAAAAAAAAATTTACCGAAAAAAGGGGGACCGAGTCGACTCGGTCCCCCTTTTTTCAAGACATACAATATGCCAACGTTAGAAGGTATCTTTTTTAAAACATGCGCCAGCCAATAGAAATCGTTTCACGTGACCTCATTAGAGTATAAAAGGTCAGCAGCCAAACATTCGATCATATTTTCATGCTAAATGTTTTTCGCTGTCAGGATTTGAAATGATTAATATTTTTCAAATTCTTTCAGTCTTATCGGTAAATGTTTTTAGCCAAAATCTTCAAATCCGAAAATTGGGGGTGATCCCCCTTTTTTCGGGTCAATTACTAAACCAAGTTTGGAATAACATAGATTAGACTTACCTGTTGTCGTCTTCACACACCAAGATTGGAGGGCTTGTCTCGTTAAGTTCACTGGTGTCCTTTTTTTTACTCACCAAGATTGGAGGGCTTGTCTCCTTGAGATGGCATATCCACTGTTTTCTGACCAAGATGCATACATTTCATTTGACATGCCAAGAATTTCATTTAACCCCTTCAAGATGTCTGAATTTCATTTGTTGATGACCCCTGTCTAAATTGTCTCTCTGGGATGGAATGAAAAATTTTCTCTCACCCCGTGATAAAATATTTTTGGAAGAAATTTGAAAAATTTTATGCTGTTCATACATGGTTGCTCTCAGTAGAAATTTGAGACCCTAAAGACAACTTTGGGTTAAAAAATTGGTTGAAAAGTGGACAATAGTCATACAAAAGAGCCGTTTTAACTTTCCTTTTGGATTGAAACCTTAAATGCAAGTTTTGCATAAAAAGTAGGTGAAAAATGTACAATAGTCATTTAAAAAAGCCGTTTAAAATGAAAAAGTGGGAATAAAACAACAAAAATACAGCTTTGAGATGGTTTTCGTTACAAACTAAATGGTTTCGAAAAAGGTCGTTTTCCATTTCCAATCAATTTTTTGAAAGGGTCACGGTGCTCAACTATTTTTTAGACCGACTGTAGAAGGCTTGTTATTTTATGCGAAATATTGCAACGTCATTAGGAGAAATGCGAGTATATATTCCCCAAAAAAAAATTTTAAGGAATGAAATTATGAGAGAATTTTACGACAAGCCATTAGCAGGTCATTTCCGACGTTTTAAAACTTATCATAAAATAAGGGATGTTTGTTATTTTGCGTAAATGAGAAAATTTATTGATCAATATGTCTCTACATGCCATATGTGCCAAATTAATAATTATAAAAACGCGTTACCAGCTGATCGGTTAATACCACTTGTATCAAATTATCCAAATGAAATCGCTACGTTAGATTTGTTAGGTCCGTATCTCGTGTCGAGAGTAAGATGCAACAAATACGTATTAGTAATTACGGATCATTTCAGCAAGTGGTCTGAAATCATACCCCTTAAAAATGCCTCTGCTCGAGTTATAGCAGATAATTTTTTTTTTTTTTTTTTTTTTTGATAATTATATATCGCGTTTTGGATCTCCAATAAAATTAATTAGTGAAAGCGGTCCCCAATTTATTTCCGATATTTTTGAGAATTTAAGTGAAAGATTAGGCATAAGACATGTGAAGACTGTTGTTTATGGACCTCAAGCAAATAGAACAGAACGCGTAAATTGCGATCTAGTGCAAATGATTGCAAATTATATCAATGAGCAATATGACACATGGGACCAATTCTTACGTGAGTTTGCTTATGCTACTCATACGGCTGTAAACGAAACAACGGGGAAAACCCCTGCGGAATTATTCTTAGGTAGAAAGCTAATTACGCCTTTTCAGAAATTAGTGATGGTATCAGACGGAACGGAATTTGCAGTAGGAGATATTGAGAGATTGTTTGAGGAGGCCAGACGAAACACAGAAACTAAGCATGAAAAATGGAAGAAATATTATAATAGACGTAGGCGTGATGTGCAAATTAAGGTGAATGATTGGGTTTGGGTAGCAACACATCCTTTAACCCTCAAGCGGATAGCACGGAAGATTCCGTCATTGTAAAGATGCTTCGAAAATGCACTGCACGGGTTTTTCTACCTTCAAGTAACGTTTTCAAAAGCAGATTAACCGCACTTTTCTGAAACCCTTTCCCCCTTTTAAAGGTTTAACATCTTGAAAGATAATTAGGGACGGTGGAAGCAACACAGCAGGACACTGATAGGAAGTTTTATGGCTCGCAGGGAACCCCGTGTTTTGACCCTGGAGCAATCGTAAAAAATCAGGTGAAAATTTCTTTACACCCCAGGAAGTGTTTGTTTGTTAGCTGGTATTTTAAAAGTTTTGAAAAGTCCCAACGCATAAGTAAAATATGTTACAATTCCCTTTTGTGTGGTTTCATATTAATTTGAAACTGTAACAAGTTGGGGCGCGTCAGTGCAATCTGCTATTTTATATAGTTAGACAAATTATATCTTTTTTAAGTATATTCTTTCGCTTCATTTTTCTTATTTTAATCAAAGTTTTCAGTTTTTGAAACATGATTATTTTATTATAAGATGCCAAAAAAAATTAATAAAACACCAAAATCTTTAAAATTTGAAACCTTTTCAATATTCCAATCACTAAAAATGAATAAATTTAAACTACATCAAATAATTTGAAACATTTTCTTACACTTTGATAAAAATAATAACGAAAAAAAAAACTAATTAAGATTTATTAGTTTTTTTTTAGTTTTCAAAACCCAAGTGTTCAGGAAAGTTTAAGTACAGTGCCTAGTTATATATTGTTAAAGTACACCGAATTATATTTGAATTTTAAGTGCTTAAACTTCAATTTACATCAAAGACAACATGAATGAAGATTTTCCCACATTTTTTTATAACTTGAATGTTTGCATAAATGGTAATCTAAAATATACGGAAACATTTACAGTAGACATTTATGCATATAAATAAACATAAAAATCAATTTTAAATTCGAGCTATTCAAAAACATTAGAATTATTCTTCACAAATATCTATTTATGCAAAATACCTCAACATTTCTTTTTTTAAAGGCTAACTGAATAAGTAATTAAAATCTGGATATTTTTTGAAATCTCGACCGTATAAGCCTAGAAATTTTATGTTAGAAATTACATTTGAAATTTCGAAAAAAAAAATGCATCGCGCAGTTAAAAATTATTTACCATAAATTTTAGCATTTGTTTGAGTATAATATAAAATTTTATTATATAGCTTCTTTGGTATTTTTTAATATATTTCGAAGATTTCATACAATTCAGTTGAAAACTGCATGCTAAGAGCAAAAAATATACTAAAAAAATTGATGAATTTACAATTACAATAAATTCTTGCATAGAAGAAAAACTGAGAAACTCTCTCTCTCTAAAGCGTTGGAATGAAAATTTTTGAGTATATCTGAAGTAGTTTTCGAAATATTTATTTTAAAGTTCAGAAAATTTGTGAGCGTTATGTTATACTTAATATTAATTAAATGGTTAAAATAATATGTTAATAATAGTCATGTAATCGTTTGAGGACACATTCATATACTAATAAAAATTATAATGGTCATTGATGCGAATGTCAAGAATTGTATGTAATTTTAAATTCAGACATTAAGATATTGATGTAGAAAATATAAAACGACCATCTAAAAGACATGAAAAATGCAGTCTGCTATAAAATGATCTTGTCAAACAAAATACGGCATTTTCATTTACTATGGCAGAGCCGGCTTAGTCAGGGGCGATCTGGAAAAACAGAGAGGGAACCGCGGTTTTGATGGATGCCGAGCTAGCTTTTAAATTTCTCAGGAAAAAATATATATATATAAATTACAAATGCAAAAATAAGTCTTGTAATTTTCCATACATGTTTATAACAACGAATTGTGGAATTGGCTTCCAATACATTGTTGTGTTTGACAATATCTAAGGTAACCAACCCTACTTTAGATAGATTTGTACTACTTTTTCGTAACCGTATTCCTTTTAAAATTAATTCGTGCAGCCAAAATACACCTTTTGCATCCTTAAAAATTTATGTAATTTATAACGGTTAATTTTAATTTATGCAACTTGTGAAATGTTCATGATTAACCATTTCCGTCTAAACAGTTTACATGAAAAAAAAGTTTGGACTCCCTCATTCATTAGAGATTTATATAAGATTCTAACATTAAATTTTATTTTTCACCGAATAGGATCGAGTAGTAGTATATAGTGCTTCCACACCACAGGTCTGGGGTTCTATTAACGGGCTGGGCAAGGTCAACTCTGCCTTTCATCCCCGCTACATTGGGTCGATAAATGAGTACCAAGCTTGCTTGGAGTCTTAAACACTGAAGGTCTCTCTTCAGACAGACCACCAAATCGGGACATCTGTTCATGCACTTCAGCGCCCAATGGTCACGTGTATTAGGATGGGCACAGTAGTTCCAGGCCCTCATGGATTGTTGTACCACTAAGTTTGAGTCTTAAATTTGAGGATTGCCTCACTTTGGGGATACCCCTTAAATAAACATGTTTTTTCACTCATTTGCAGCTAAACATTTCTCTTTCAATTACGTTTATTTCAGAAGGAAGATTGATTTTTCAAATGTATTTGCTTAATAACATGTATATTTGTGTGTGTATTATATTAAAAATTTGATCAATCCAAAATTACCTGTTTTTCGCTCCTCTAAAAGCTTTTAGAATTTTAGAACTGATCTTACAATCCATATAAGTTTTATAGTAGTATATTTAAAAATGATAGACATTTTTACGACTGTGTGAGCTTTTATGCCTCGTTTATAAATATAAAAAATTGCATTCAGCTACAGTTTTTAAAATGTATTGAAATAAGTGGAGGAATAGGATACTTACATATTATGAATATTTTTGACTGCAGTAAGATATATTTATATTTCAGTTTCTTTACAATTTGAATAGAAGTTGTAAGCCATTTTGCGAATAGTTTGATATTGAGTATAATTCCATAGGCTGTTTAATATTGTAAAGTGTTTTACTTTGATACCAGCACACATTAAAATAAGGCTCATTTGCAGTTATATGATCAGCTTCAGTGATACTTAAATTTTCAAAAATAGTCTACACGTACGAAAACATTCTTTCACAACCGCACACCACATCTCTCTCATACTATGTCTTCCCTACAGCAGGAAATATTTGTGTATACTCAAAACATTTAATACAGGATACATTTCCAAGTGTTAAAATTGTTTTTAGAATTTGGTATAAATACATTGTGGAACTGTCGGTTAACTTCACTGAACAAAATTGTTTTAAGAGTACTGTTTTGAAAGACAAAATTAATTAGGGAGAACTTTTCTCACAATAGAATTTGTAATGACTGAATTGTGTGAAAATGTAGATATCGATGTGTGACATTTTTCCTTGTAATAAAAGAAACAGAAAGATAAGAAATTAAACTTGAGTAGAAAACGGTTAGAAGTACTGTCATGCGCATTTGAGAAGAAGTATATCCCCCATTAAAATTAAAAATTATTGTCTGAATGTGTGTTATGTCCATCACAAATGCCGATGAAGAAAAGGAATTTTTATTTAATACAAGAAGTTCGAAAAGGAGAACACTAGGAAGGAAAATTTAGATTTTTTCCGAAAAATATTCAGTTAACATAAAAATATCATTTATATGGTTTTAATTAAAATAAATTAAAAGTATTGAAATCCTTTTTTATGCTATTTTAAATTAAAAATATAATTGAATAGAGAAAGATCGGTTTTATTTCATAAATATAATCATCGTATGTATATCACCGTATGCACCATTTTTTGGCTTTTTGTTTAAAAAATGAGATAGGGCTTTTACTCTTTTTACCTCATTACTTTTTTAAAAAACAGGAATGTGAGCGCTATTTCTTACTCTATATTCAAAAATGAATACATGATGCTTTTTTCTGGTTCAAATCGCAATACAAAAAAAATATATATATATTTAATTTTTAAAAAATGACAAAAAAACAAATTTTGTTTGAAGAAAATATAATTATTTTTCAATTTCTAACATACTATTTATTTCATTTTTTCCTTTTTTTTTACCCTTCATTTTGTTTTAATTTTACTGTGACTGAACATATAGGAGAAAGAAACACCGAATTCCACTACAGTTTTCATGCTAGATTGCCCAAGGCAACTTAACAGCTAGCTGTAAACGATTGATCTCTTGGTTCTTACTTGACAAAGGAACCGAACTAGGTCATAAAATTGTCCCCGTTTGACCTCCCAAGTTTTAAGAGGGGGAAAGGAAAAAAGTCTGTTGCATTTTTAAAGCGAACTTCAAAATAAGAGCAAACGCTTTCGGAATAACTTTTCAGGAGGAAGGTAACCACTTAGAGGGTTAAGTTCAGCAACAAGAAAAGTAGTAGCTAAGTTTAAACCAAAATTTGAAGGTCCGTATAGAGTATTAGATGTTAAGAATAACAACGTAGTGATATGGAAAGCGGGAAAAAGGTTAACGATTAATGTAGATCAGGTTAGAATATATCATCATAGGAAATATGACGAAACGGAGATATGAACGGGTAGTTCAGATAACGGTAGTTTGTGCGATGAATCAAGTGGTTTTGACAGAGTACAACGGAGATCAAATGACTCGCGGGAAGGTAAAAAGAAAGGGTCAGAAGTAAAGCGTGAGTTGGAGGAAAAAGGGTTAAGTTTTAGAAATAATCAGGGAGAGAAACACACAAATAAGACCAATAAGCGCGGACCACTTATCAGATCAATACCTATTTCTTGGTCTGAGAAAGATAGAATGATTAAAAAAAGAGTAAAAAATGAAAGATTAGGGTATAACAGATCACATGAATCTAGGTCGGGAGGACCAGAAAGGAAGGTTCAGAAGGGATCAGAGGTAATTAAGAAATTTGAAAAAAAGAATAAGAGTGAATAAAAGAAATTTGTCGTCTAACGATACTAAGAGTGATTTGCCAAAATACAGAAAGAAAAGCCGAAGGGAAGATACAGTAGCACCCACCACAAGCGGCTACAACCTTAGACCACGAATTGGAAAAAGAGAAGAGTCCCGACCAACCATAGAGAGGAAGACACAACAAGGAAGACCAGTTCGATCCAGAAAAGGCAGAGAAAGGAACGATAGTCCATACATCGAGGAGCGAACAAGATCAAGCAACAAGAATGCCAGACGAGGAGGTGATCAACAACGACAAGACCAGGAAAGGAGAGGAACGTTTCCAAAGAAATCCTTGTCACTGGAGGTCTTGGTAGGAAACGCCAACTACAAGTCATAAGAACCAGGTTGTGTATCGTTTCTTATTATATTCTTTCGAACAAGTGGTCGGAAGAATTTTTGCAATAAAGCAAAGTCACGGTCAGAAAATTAAAATTTTAGAAGCCAAGCAAAAGTGGACACTAAAATGAGTGTTTTTCTAGAAAAGAAAAATAAAATTTTGTCTTGTAAATTTTTTGTATAAATCTGGAGAAAACAACTGTAAAAAATGCATTTGTTTACTTCTGTTATGACTTCGCAGGGATGCAACAATTCCTTTGGTTGTTTGTTTTGTTTACTCTGAAAAATGTTTTTAATTGTATAGTGTATATATATGTGTTGTTATATTGTTTCATATTAAGGAACATCTGGTTTTGGGAAACGCGGCGTAGATAGCATACTAACATAACGTTCAACCAGCGCTGCGCGATTTGAGGGGAAGTTTTTGAAAGAACCAGATGAAAAATATGTATAGAAATTAGTTACAATTAAAAAGTGATATGAACTGTATAAAAATTGTGAAATGTAATCATAATGTGAAAAAAATTTTTTTCAAAGCACTTAAGAGATTTTTGTTTCAGGGTAACAGACCCTGAAGTCTATAAGAAATTAACCTATACAAAGAACTTGGCTAAAGAGAGATGTAAAGAAGAAAAAATTGTTAGAATTTAAGTAAACATTTAGGTAGAATTAAGTTAGTTAAAAAGACGTGGCCCCTCGTTTTTCTACCATTTAAGTCATATATGGTTTTTCCCCGGCTCTGTTATCCAGATGGGACACTTCTATTTATTCTGTACATGTGAGAATCTACCGTGATTAAAATACATGACTTTGAATGTTAGTCTATTTAATTAAGTAAAATTTATTGAAGCTGTGGAAATTCAAATTAAGAAGAAATATTACAAATTAAACTTAAGATGAATAGTAAAAATTAAAATTTAAGTGAAGCATTAGAAATTAACGGTTAGAATAAAATTTAGGCACGTAATTTCTTAAGGGCCATTAAGACCCTCGAATAAATCACGTTTTGTTTCTTGGAGGGGATTGTGACGTCTTTTCTTTAACAAGTCCTTTGGGTTCTTTGAGCCAGAATTAATGGCAACACTTTTCCAACCAAATCCAAGAAACGAGAAGTGAAGAGATGCAAATAATATAGGATAAATATAGGATCTTAGAGTAAGCGCAATGGCAATGTAAAGGAATGTTAGACAATTGACGTGCGTTGTGGCAGTTGATGATTATTGAAGTTCGTCGTTCAAGATTTAAATTCTACGTGTCGTGGATAAACATATTGGTGATCGATTAGAAGTTAAACGTCAAGCTACATACCATTGTAGATAAAGACAAGTTTATTACAGAATAATATAAGGTAGGATTGGTTATTTGTTAGTATATTTGAAGATTAGGCGGTTCGATTATTGAGATTGATCTGAATTATACACTGCTGGACAATTGCTAAGGACGGATCACAAATTGCTATGTAGCATAACATTAAGCGAGACATGAGGCCTAGTAGGATAAAATATAGTTGCCACACTGTTCAGACATTATAATAAAGAATATTTATTGTTCTGGAAAGTACAAAAAGCTTGAAAAATCTGAAAGAAAAAAAAATGTTCATTTGATCTGCGTACGGAGAAATGGAACAATGCATCTAAAAGTCAGCAGGCACCTTAAAGAAAGGTATCAGTACGGGATATGTCCACCGTGGAGTGTGATGCAACATTCCACACGTCATACCATACTTTTTGCACAACATTATCCAGCAGCTGTTGAGGCAATTTATCCCATTCCTCTGAGTGCACGGATGAGGGTGTTCTTGTTTGTCGGAGGATAGTTTCGACCAGCAACTTGCCTCCCAAAGCATCCACACATTTTCAATGGGGTTTTAGATCTGGAGAACGCGCTGGCCATACGAGACGTTGAATACCCTCGCTGTCTAGACAATCCTGAACAGCGAGTGTTCGATGACATGTTGCGTTGCCGTCCATAAAAAACAAATTTATCACCGACAGCACCACGGAAAGACGAACATGAAGAAGTAGAACTTCATCAATGGCTATCGTTGGCCCGTCATAGTCCCATTCGCAACTACATGTAGGCGCGTGCGGCCATGATCATGATGCCGGCCCACACCATGATACTGCATGTCGGATATCGGTCCTTTTCCTGGATATTTTCTGGACGATAAGCAGTACCACTCTCGCGCCAGATCAGTTGGCGTCTACAATCCGATGACAGACTGAACTACTCTCATCTGAGAATAGTACGCATGCCCAGTCCTGTCCAAAGTCAATTGTGATGCTCACGACACAATTGCAAACGGGCAGTACGGTGCTGTCTGGTCAATGGGACACACACAACAGGTCTGCGTGCGTATAGTCCTCCTCCCCTCAAACGTCTGGCAACAGTTTTCGGGAGGTCTGTTTTCCTGAGGCAGCAAGAAACTGATTTGCCACCTGCTGAGCTGTGGTGCGCCTGTTCCTTTTGCTGATAGGACGATATATCTGTCTTCTGCAGGCGTCGTATTTCTAACACGACCTCCCCCGTGCAAATCTACTACACATTCCAGTAGTTTTAAATGACTTCCACAGCCGTGAAACAACGCTGTGAGCGATGTCGAACTCCCTGGCAACATCTGTTATTTTTCGCCCTTCTTCGATCTTTCCAATAATTCGGCCACGCATAAAATCATCTATGTGATGTCGGGAAGACATGCCAAAAATTTTAAGTTCGTCTATTAAATCTTTTCCTGTAAAACTTTGACTTGAAACAACAACTGTCCACACGCGTCAAAACCTTAAAACTCTTATGAACGCTATCACGTGAACAGACGTGGAAAAAAAATTGCATACTCATACTTCTTACTAATATCCCGCACTTATTCTAATTTTCCACATTTTGCTTCCTTTCATTTTGTGGTTGCTATGGATGATAGTGTTATCCGTCCTTAGCAATTGTCCAGCAGTGTATGAGCTGTTAGCAATGCAGTGGGGTTTGAAGCGTCGTCTTTTTTCGGTGCATTGCACGGAAGTGTTTGTCAGTGCATCTCATGATTCCGACCTGGTGCAACACTTCCTGGTGTTGCTTGTCTGTGAATTTAGTCTATTGTAAACTGAATATTTAAATGCGTCTAGTTCTCGAGGTTTAAAATTGTTCCGTTAGATTATTTTTTCAATATATTTATCAACATGAAAAAAATAATAAATGCACAAAAAAAATTTTATGTACGTATATCATAAAAAAAATGTAAATTTCTGGAGAATTAAATTCTTAGAAAATTTTGATGAGAAAAACGATTTTAAAATAGAACTTACACAAAAATTAAATCCCAGGGCTGAAAACCCTAATTTGTATTTTTTTTTACCAAGTTATCTATTAGGATTAGTTCTTGAAGATGCTAACGAAATTAGGTTGTTTTAGGCGCATATCAATGAACTCTGAGCAATATTTTGACTTAATTATGCTCATAATGAAAAATATTTTTTCACTAACATACTGATCCAAACTTATAACAGTATATGGCAACCAAATCAGGTAAATCTGGATAATTGCTTGTTGGTACGAATTTCAAAAATTCAATACGATTCTGTTCACTTGCAAATGAAATAAGTTTCTAGTATTTTCCTTTCAGTCTAAATGATGCTGATGGTCAATAATTCCGATTTGAATTTCATGTGGGTAAGAATTAACACCTTGCAGAGAATCTGAAACGGGATTCATGAAAAGATAATTTTTTTTATCACCTTGAAAATCATGAAACCTAGCACTAAATGAGTCCTGCAAAATTGATTTTAAATTTATCACAGCTCAGAGCATTAATAATTTTGGTAGATAGTTCCCACAATAATTTGAAATATGTCAATCTTTCTCTCTCCGAAATCTAAAAAAAAAAAAAAAATTTGGCCACAAAAGATATGTGACCAACTAGGTAAGTAAAAATATCTTTTTCCTGTAATTTTAAATTATTTAAATGTACCATACTATCAGTAGGAAAAGCAAAATCTTATAGCCAAGTTTTCCACTTGTTGGGCAGATAATTTTCCATTGTCATTCAATTAAGTGTATTTAAAATCTATTTTAAGGTTTTTTTTCCCCTGAGACAGCCACAATTCAATAAAATTATATAATAATAAATAAATATATTTATATTTTTAACATTTTCAAATGTTTTAATTCTTCAACAAGTCTTTGCGCGCCACTGTTACAATTCTGCCGTGCCATGAGTTGGTCACCCCTGGATTACACTGATATCGAGTTTTTATGGCTATTTCAGCAGATGAAATACATCATGGTTATGCTTAAACCAGGTTTGTAAGGTTTTAGAGCGATGGGGAGTAGCATTGTTGTCCTGATATATTCCATCACCATATGGAAACTAATCTTCCCTTAATGGTTTAACAACATTTTCCAGGTGAGAAGATACTCATTTCCAGTTCTGTTACATTTAATGCTGGTAAGGGGACTAATCCCATTCCAACCAAATGCCCCCAAGATAATTAATGCTTTACCACCTGTATGGCTGGTTGTAAGCAATTTCAATTAAGAGCTTCATGCTGTGTTTCCGACATTCATGTTCTGTCACCATTTGTAAAAAGTGTAAAACGACTCTCATTGGTTCTGGTTCATACAACTTATTCCTTCATTTCTACATTCCAGATTTTGTATTTTTTAGCCCAAGATTTATCCTTTTATTTAAAGTTGACAAATAGGGTTTTTCTGTTGGTCGCAGACTTTCAATCCCAAAAAATTTAAGTTCTCTTCGTATTGTTCTGTGAGAAATATCTTTGTATGTTTCTGAACTTAAATTGAGCTCATTTGTTATTTGTAGAGTTGTCAATTGTCTGCTTTTGCTGTTTCTCTTCACAATCCGCTTAAAATCTTTCTCATCACATTTTGTCATTTCTTTGGTCTATGCTCCTTAGAGATGAAGCCTTTGTGCTACCTTTAGTTAAATATGTTTTATGCATCCTCATTATGCTTCTGTTTGACATTTTTTGTTTGAAATTTCAGATACTTTCACTCTATTTTGTCACATAGAAAAATTTGCACTCTTTAACTCACTCATAGCTTTTGTCGAAGACATCATAGAACAAAAGCAGTTAGTTTTATAAAATTAAAACAATTTTAACTTTAAATAATAGAATCAATTACTTTGACAAGTACATTTTCTAAGATATTAATGAATAATTTCTATAACTGTAATTAAAAAAAAAAGTAGGTGATAAGTCCTTTGTCCACTATGTTTGCATATTTTTTTAGACAACCAGGCATTATATTTTCATGGATTATGATTTCATAGTTAGGCAGAACCTAATTTTAACCCTCTCGCTTGAACAATGACAATGTAACATGAAATTGTATATAAACACCTTCAATTATTATGAAAGTTAGTTTTGTTCCAGAATATCTTTTCAACTTTCCCAACAGTGAAAAGACACATGGCACTTCAGCAATATAGCCATAGAAAAACCTTATTCCTTAAAAATATTCTGTACCTTTGTTATGAGGAAAAAATGAAAATTTACTCACAATTCCAATATTTTCCATACAACTGCTTTCAATATGTTAAATCAAGCTTTTATCCCTTCAATACTGTTTGTGATTGATTGAAATAATGGAGCATTTCATAAAAGAAAAAAATACTACTTGTTATTACAGTGACCTTGTGCTTGTCTTATGTATTGCTCCAAAATATCGACGATATTATTTACAATATATTTAATACAAACAGTTTTGAAATCAGCATGAAAATATACATCAAAATCAATTACACTAATGAAGATATTGCAATAATTTCATTACAAAAAATTTTCACACAAAAATTAGGTAAAAAAAAATGAATATGCACAATGTGACTCTTTGCAACCCCATTGTATTTTTTATGTATATTTACTGATCACAATTAAAGAGGAAAAACACACACACATAATTAGAAATAAGTACATTTTATTCATATAAAAATATAAATTTTCAACCATTTCAAAAACAGCAACACATTTTCTGATTACAGATTGATAATTTTTAAGCTAAGAATAAAGAATAATATAACAAAGAAAGAAGAAGCATTTAATTGCAAATGATTATTTTATCACACAATTGAATATAATGCAGAGATACAGAATGTTAAAAACTTTCCAAAATCAAACCCTTCTAAAAAAAAAAGCAAACCTTAAACAAAACACAATGTATTGATAATTGTTTTCCTAATAAATATTCATCTTGTAGATAAACTTATGCAAAGCTTTCATTTTCATTCTCAAGTAGCAGAAAATTAAAATTCTAATAACATTTTCAATATCTCAATATTCCAAAAAGACAAACTTGTTGTTGGTAATAATTTTAAAGTAGCAGACAAGAAATTTTCTGTCAACAGGAAATACTCCCGATTTAGTTTAGAAAGATATCTAAAGGGAATGATCACTGACAATTTGAGGGATGGATATGTAGACTAAAAAAAGTAGGTTTCAGGAGGGTTAATATACATATACAATTAATAATTTCCCCCTCTATTGCTTATAAATTCCAAGAAAATATTTTGATGATTATCTTAACTGTACTTTTAATACACTTTTTACCACATTTCTCATACATGTGTGAATTTTTAATGCACTTTCTTTAGTAAGAACTTTATTAAAAGACTGATACTCAAAGCGATAGCACCTACTTTCTTTTTTAGAAGAATCTACAAGATATGCATCTATCAAACTAACATTCTTTACTAATTCTCCAGCTACATTCCAAGCCAATATAAATAAATGCTTCTCTTGAAAATTCTCATCGATCCAAAAGCTAACATCATGGACATATGAAGGTGGATAAAGACTTATTGAGCGATATACAGAAGTAAGAGTTCCCTGATATACTTTTTCACAAAAATATCCATCATTTAACAACAATATTTTATTTTCCATTATATGATACATTATAGATGATATTAACTCCAAATTTAACAATATAACTTTGTATGTTTTTGAGTTATAAATAAATTTTATAATATGTCCTATTTCAAAACTTCTCATTCCAGAACGTGGACAAAAAATTTTGTTATGTTCCAAGATAATTTCTAAATCTTTATAAAAAATATAACAGTCACTTTTCCTAGTAGAGCAAACAGCATAAACAGACTGATAATACTCTTTTTTAAAAGAACAACAAAACTGATTAGCATTTACTGTTCTCATATTTAAATGCTTTGAAGAATCAAGCCAACAAAAATCAGAAATATTAGAAGGAGCTTTTAATTTCAACACTTCAAGCAAAATAGTTAAGAATTTTGGAAAAAATTCTTCTATACTGAAATAAGCTACAAGATGAGTGAATAAAGGATTATGCAATTGAAGGCAATTTACACAGCATATATTGCATACTAAAGATGTTATATCATCATTTTTTTTAGAGTTTAAAAATGTAGATATCACAATGTCTATGCAGTTATCACATAAGCTTGTTTGTTCAAAATCTTTTTCTTTATGTTCAGAAACACGATCTACATGAGAAAGAAAGTTTCCACAAATTAAAAGTTCATCTATAAAAACTTTATTAAATACTTGCTCAATAACAGCATCCAAAGCAAATATTATTTTAGTGTAAGGCACATCCATTTTTCTTGATAGAGATCTAAAACGACAAAAATTAATTTATTTCAATGAAACATACTATTAAAAGATTGATAAAAAATATCTATTATAGCCATGAATTTTCTTAAGAGTTCCTATAATGTTTTAACTTTTTTAACAGCTTACTCAGATATCAAGTCGTTTTTATGGACTGTTATTAGTGAGATAGTATAGAGTAAAAATTATTCAACCTGGTCCACAGCTTCCCTTAGGTGAGGCACCACTTGGGCGGAAGACTGACTAAACCTCATGCCTGAACAGGCGACCGCTTCTAAAGCGGTCACCTGCGTAGAATGACTTTCGTGCACGGGGTAAAGTCTTTCTTTATCTGTCCCTTCTTCTCCTGGATTGCTGGGGCATTTCCCTGCAACAGTTGTATGAAGAGCAAGACCTGGTGTGTGACACTATTACGCGGAAAGGTAAAACGGACTTGGTGCAGGCTTTCCTGTTCCAAGGGGAGTGGAAACAAAATTATTCAACCTTTTAACAAGCCTAAAATGGTATATGTTTCCATAAATATACTCAAGGACATGAAAGCATTATACATTAGGTATTACTGTGATTATGTTTGGTATGAAGGCTTCCATCCACTGACATAAAAATAAGCAGATGAAAATTCAAGGACTTAACAATAGTGATCCTATAGAATAAAAGCAAATATTTCCCTCAAAAATAAAATTTCTTTTTTTGTAAAAAAAATTCTATATATTCTTCATAGTAAAGGAAACAGTACACTTATGCTATTGAATTCTATTTTGCTTTAATATTTCTTCTATCATTGTAACTATTTTGATAGCTATTATGAAGTATTGAAGGGGGATGAAGATGATTCACAAAGCACCTTGAGATGGGAATAAAAACATTAGAGAGAAATGATTTTGTTTGACCTCCCCCTCCTCCATAGTTTCTTGAGGCAAATATTTCTCCCTTCTTTTTTTTTTACTTTAAATCATATCAATGTCACTCCAATGTCATCTGGCCTCTCTTTGCTTTTTCATATTACTTTTTAAATATAGGAGATATCAAAATTTACAGGCAGCAGCTTAGAATCACTTATGATATCAAGGTTTACTCTTGTAGAACAGTCTATTGAAATACTTATCCCCTTAAGAATTTATTATAAAATACAATTTTTCAAAACCATCCAATATGGAATTAAATAAAAACCATTTAATTTATTCACTTTTACAAAATTCATTCCTTCCATTCCAGAACACCTCTCTTCAACTTCTCTAAGTTTTTTCCATTGCAATACTTCACAATTTGTCATACATCACAGTTTACATACCCTAACAATTCACATAGAAAAATATGGATTCATCCAACCAGTGCAAATAAAAAAAGGAGATAGAAAAATGTTTGTATTTTATTAAAATGTTATTCTGATTTAAAAAAAAGAGACTAAGTGAAATTATCTGTATTTCATGCTTAAACTTTAAGGATTTACGAAACTATTTTTTTTAGTATAAATTAAATTAGTAGTTTAAATTTTTCTACTTATTCCAACACTTCAATTACTTTGTTTTCTTATAGAATTTTTCAGGGAAATATTTCTTTCCAACATTCAGATTATAATAGGATTGGTTGTATGGTACAATTTTATTAAGAAGCCGATCTGAAGGTATTGAAAATTTAACTTATTTCTTATTGAGTAAATTTTTGAATTTATTAATAATGAAATTTTAGTTAAAAGTTATAAAATTTAAACTATGCATTTTTTAAAGTTATATTACAAATAGGGAAGGGAAAAAATCTTATAATACTCAGTCCAATCTTGTGCTAGTACAGTTCCCATTTGATAAGGAAATCAAGAATTATAATTTTATTACACATTAAAATTGTACAAGATTGTATAATTTTCATAAGGGTCTAACTTTTTAAACTGTACAACAGAGAAAAGTAAAGAGTATATGTTAATATGTCAGTCAATAATTTAAGAGCACACATTTTAGTTAAAAACAATATAACAATTATCTAGAAGAACATAAAATAATCAAATTGTTCCAGTGTTGTCAATAAAATGAGAAAAATTATTTTTGCTTGATAAAATTGAAGCTTAAAAATAATTATTTTAATTTCCTCTTCCTTCTTTGAATAAGATACATATAAATCCCAGAAACATAATTGATCCACTTAAATAATAACTATTCTTTTTGTCAGACTTTTACCATCTGCTGATAACTTGATAGGTGACTATCAATGTAGGAAAAGAAGATCTACAACTGAGCAAATTTTCCACTTAAAACAAATTCTTGAAAAATGTAGAGAATTTGGAATCGAGACTCTTTTTAACGATTTTAGAACAGCACTTGGAATTCCTGAAAAACTTGTTGCACTTGTAACTTTGATTCTCAAAGAAACCAAAGTTCAAGAACGCATACAAAATGATTTCATCGAACAACTTGAGGTGAAAAATGAAGTGTGATAGGGGGATGCATTGACATGCCTCCTGTTTAATATAGCACTTGAAAAAGGCATTAGAGACTCAAAAATCAATATTAGGAGAAATATTTTTTAATAAGTCAATTCAACTAGCTTATGCTGATGACATTGGCATCATTGCTTGAATAGCACCAGCTCTTAAACAGGCATTTATGGCATTAGAGCAAAGTGCTAAAAGAATTAACTTATCTGTAAATGAGAATAAAACTAAATATTTACATTGTTAAAAGTTCGATTTAAAACTTAGTCACATAGAAATTGGCAATTATAAATTTGAAAAAGTTAACAGTGTTACTTATTTGGAAACGGAGATAAATAATAAAAATGAGCAGGCCCAAAAAATTATAAAATAATCATTGCTGCAAATAGATATTTTTATGCCTTGAAGAGTTATTTGAAATCCAGTTTTCTCAAATTAAGAACTAAATTGCTTCTTTACAAAAGTATTATAAGATCTGTCCTGACTTATGCATCAGACTTGGCCATTGACTTTATGTGATGAGAAAGCGTTGGGAATTTTTGAGAGAAAGATCTTACACTGCATTATTGGTGGGATCCAAGTGAATGGATTATGGAGAAGATTTAACTTAGAACTCTACAAAATTTACAAACAACCCGATATTGTAAAATTACAGAGACTTAAATGGGCTGGTCATCTGGCTAGAATGAGTGAAGATCGATGCTACAAGAAAATCTTTCTGGCAAAAGTCCACGGGAAATAGACTTCAAAGTAGAACCCTGTTAAGATGGTGTGACTGTGCCAAGAAAGACCTAAAAATTCTAAAGGTCGAAAATTGGAAAACAGTTGCCAAAAGTAGGGGTGCCTGGAGAAGGCTAGGGCTATCGAGCCATTGAAGAAGTAATAACTCAGAAAATATATCTGAACAGTTTCATTTTGATACAGGTAATTATGTTTAACAATAGCATCAAATTTCAGATACATCCTACGAAAATCAAGTACTCATAGTTATAAACTTCTAAAATATAAAATGTGCCAAGAAAGAAATAACTATATGTTGAAAGTGAATTTCATATTTTATCCACCACAAATATTTTTTAAAAAAAGATCTGTCAATAGTTAAAATAACCAAGCCCCTTTTATAAACAGCACTACAATAAAAAAATTCTTAAAAATACATAAAGTGAATAGTTTAAAGAAGAGGCTTAAAAACAAATTTTAGTAAAATTAGTTGATACACACCTAGTTTTTGTATTTATATTTTAAACACACTTAGGAGTAAAGAAATTCTTACAGCCCATCTATTTCTGGGCTTAAGTAATGCTTGCTTCCTACTTCAATCATGCAATGGATATTTCGTTTTATGTGTAATGAGTATAATAAAATTTTTAATATTCAATCATAAACAGTCAGTCTTAAGAACAACAGAAAGTATGCAGTCCTGATTTATAATTTGAAACAGGATATTGAGAACAAGTTTCAAGAGTTCCAGAAAAATTATTAATCTTTTGGTATATCTATTCTCAATTTTTCAATAGAATACATAAAACTATAATTAGGCATTCAACTTAAAGAAAATTTCTTTATATGTCTATTAGATTTCTTTATATTAGATACTTTTTCCAACGAAAATATTGCTTACTCCATAATGTCTTACATACGTCATCACTATTTGAAAGTGTTTCCATTCATAAACATTTAATTTTAAAGATTAACCCTCCAAGCGGTTAGCACGGAAAATTCCGTCATTGTAAAGATGCTTCAAAAATGCTCTGCACGGATTTTTTTGCCTTCAAGTAACATTCTCAAAAGCGGTTGAGCCGTACTTTTCTGAAATCCTTTCCCCCTTTTAAAGGTTTAACATCTTGAAAGATAGGGACGGTGGAAGCCAGACAGCAGGACACTGATAGGAAGTTTTATGGTTTGCAGGGAACCCCGTGTTTTGACCCTGAAGCAATCGTAAAAAATCGGGGGGAGGGGGATTTCTTTAGCCCCAGGAAGTGCTTGTTTGTTATCTTGTATTTTAAAACATTGAAAAGTCCTAACGCATAAGTAAAATATGTTAAAATTCCCTTTTGGTTTCATATTAATTTGAAACTGTAACAAGTTGGGGCGTGTCAGGGCAATCTGCTATTTTATATAGTTAGACAAATTATCTTTTTTAAGTATATTCTTTCGCTTCATTTTTCTTATCTTAATCAATGCTTTCAGTTTTTGAAACATGATTATTTCATTATAAGATGGCAAAAAAAAAATTAATAAAACACCAAACACTTTAAAATTTGAAATCTTTTCAACTTTCCAACCACTGAAAATGAATAAATTTAAACTTCATCAAATAATTTTAAACATTTTCTTACACTTTAATAAAAATAGTAACGAAAAAAATAAACTAATTAAGAACTATTAGTTTTTTTTTTAGATTTCAAAGCCCAAGTGTTCAGGGAAGTTTACGTACAGTGCCTAGTTATATATTGTTAAAATACACCGAATTATATTTGAATTTTAAGTGCTTGAACTTCAGTTTACATCAAAGACAACATGAATGAAGATTTTCCCACATTTTTTTTATAACTTGAATGTTTGAATAAATGGTAATCAAAAATATACGGAAACATTTGCAGTAGACATTTATGCATATAAATAAACATAAAAATCAATTTTAAATTCGAGATATTCAAAAAACATTAGAATTATTCTTCAAAAATATCTATTTATGCAAAATACCTCAACATTTATCTTTTTTTAAAGGCTTAACTGAATAAGTAATTAAAATCTGGATATTTTTGGAAATCTCGACCGTATAAAGCTAGAAATTTTATGTTAGAAATTCCATTTGAAATTTCGAAAAAAAAATGTATCGCCCAGTTAAAAATTATTTACCATAAGTTCTAGCAATTCTTTGAGTATAATACAAATTTCAAATTTTATTATCTAGCTTCTTTGGTATTTTTTAATATATTTCGAAGATTTCATACAATTCAGTTGAAAACTGCATGCTAAGAGCAAAAAATATACTAAAAAAATCGACGAATATACAATAAAGTTTTACATAGAAGCAAAACTGAGAAGCTAAAGCGTAGCATAGAAAAATTTTGAGTATATGTGAAGTAGTTTTCGAAATATTTAATTTAAAGTTCAGAAAATTTGTGTGTGTTATGTTATACTTAATATTAATTAAATGGTTAAAATAATATGTTAATAATAATCATGTACTCGTTTGATGACAAATTCATATACTAATAAAAAATATAATGGTCATTGATGCGAATGTCAAGAATTTTATGTAATTTTAAATTCAGACACTAAGATATTGATGTAGAAAATATAAAACGACCATCTAAAAGACATGAAAAATGCAGTCTGCTATAAAATGATCTTGACAAACAAAATACTTCATTTTCACTTACTATGGCAGAGCCGGCTTAGTCAGGTGCGATCTGGAAAAACAGAGAGGGAACCGCGGTTTTGATGGATGCCGCTCTAGCTTTTAAATCTCTCAGGGAAAAAAAATATATAAATTACAAATGCAAAAATAAGTCTTGTAATTTTCCATACATTTTTATAACAACGAATTGTGGAATTGGCTCCCAATACTTTGTTGTGTTTGACAATATCTAAGGTAACCAACCATACTTTAGATAGATTTGCACTACTTTTTCGTAACCGTATTCCTTTCAAAATTAATTTGTGCAGCCAAAATACACCTTTTGCACTCTTAAAAATTTATGTAAACTATAACAGTTAATTTTATTTATGCAGCTAGTGAAATGTTCATAATTAACCATTTCCGTCTAAACAGTTTACATAAAAAAAAGTTTGGACTCCCTCATTCATTAGGGAATTATATAAGATTCTAACATTAAGTTTTATTTTTCACCGAATAGGGACGAATGCTTCCACACCACAGGTCTGGGGTTCTATTAAAGGGCTGGGAAAGGTCAACTCTGCCTTTTATCCCTGCTACATTGGGTCGATAAATGAGTACCAAGCTTGCTTGGGGTCTTAAACACACTGAAGGTCTCTCTTCAGACAGACCACCAAATCAGGACATCTGTTCATGCACCTCAGCGCCCAATGATCACGTATATTGGGATGGGCATAGTAGTTCCTGGCCCTCATGGATTGTTGTGCCACTGAGTTTGAGTTTTAAGTTTGAGGATTGCCTCACTTTGGGGATACCCCTTAGATAAACATGTATTTCCACTCATTTGCAATTAAACATTTTTCTTTCAATTACGTTTATTTCAGAAGAAAGTTTGATTTTTCAAATGTATTTGCTTAATAACATGTATATTTGTGTATTATATTAAAATTTTGATCAATCCAAAATTACATGTTTTTTGCTCCTATAAAAGCTTTTAGGATTTTAGAACTGATCTTACAATCCATATAAGTTTTATAGTAGTATATTTAAAAATGATAAAGACATTTTTATGACTGTGTGAGCTTTTATACCTCGTTTATAAATATAAAAAATTGCATTCAGCTACAGTTTTTAAAATGTACTGAAATAAGTGGAGGAATAGGATATTTACATATTATGAATATTTTTGACTGCAGTAAGATATATTTATATTTCAGTTTCTTTACAATTTGAATAGAAGTTGTAAGCCATTTTGCGAATAGTTTGATATTAAATATAAACCCATAGGCTGTTTAATATTGTAAAGTGTTTTATTTTGATACCAGCACACATTAAAATAAGGCTCATTTGCAGTTATATGATCAGCTTCAGTGATATTTAAATTTTCAAAAATAGTCTACACGTACGAAAACATTCTTTCACAACCGCACACCACATCTCTCTCATACTATGTCTTCCCTACAGCAGGAAATATTTGTGTATACTCAAAACATTTAATACAGGATACATTTCCAAGTGTTAAAATTGTTTTTAGAATTTGGTATAAATACATTGTGGAACTGTCGGTTAACTTCACTGAACAAAATTGTTTTAAGAGTACTGTTTTGAAAGACAAAATTAATTAGGGAGAACTTTTCTCACAATAGAATTTGTAATGACTGAATTGTGTGAAAATGTAGTTATCGATGTGTGACTATTTTTCCTTGTAATAAAAGAAACAAAAAGATAAGAAATTAAACTTGTGTAGAATATGGTTAGAAGTACTGTCATGCGCATTTGAGAAGTATATCCCCCATTTAAATTAAAAATTATTGACTGAATGTGTGTTATGTCCATCACAAATGCCGATGTAGAAAAGAAATTTTTATTTAATACAAGAAGTTCGAAAAGGAGAAAACTAGGAATGAAAATTTAGATTTTTTCCGAAAAATATTCAGTTAACATAAAAATATCATTTATATGGTTTTAATTAAAATAAATAAAAAGTATTGAAATCTTTTTTTATGTTATTTTAAATTAAAAATATAATTTAATAGAGAAAGATCGGTTTTATTTCATAAATATATAATCATCATATGTATATCACCGTATGCACCATCTATTGTCTTATTGTTTAAAAAAAGAGATAGGGCCTTTGCTCTTTTTACCTCATTACTTTTTTTAAAAAACAGAAAAGTGAGCACGTTTTCTTACTCTCATATTCAAAAATGAATACAGGATGTTTTTTTCTGGTTCAAATCGCAATACCAATATATTATATATACATATTTAATTTTTAAAAAATGACAGAAACATAAATTAAAATAAATGCCTGGCCTGTGCGCCAGGCATTTGGAAGGTTTTGCAAGTTGTTTTTTGGCAATAGATGGTATTCTATGTCCATAAGATTTGAGATACATGGAGATCTGACATACTCAAAATGAGAGAAATATTACTCACATACACGTGGGTTTTGTTTTATAAACAAAAGGGGAAGGGAATGTTTTTGAATTGAGTGCTTTACGACTGCTCTTGAAATGAACATGTGGTTTTTGTTTACAGTGAAGATAAGAGATTTATTTTCACTTAAGCATTTGATTTGGGTTTGCAGTCTAGTTTTTAATGGATAATTAGATCTGGTAGACAAAATTTGTCTTTTTTTTTTCCTTACCTTTTTACAAGGTCGACTTTTACACATGCTGACAATAAAATGTTTAAAAACTTGTACTTACAGTTACAGTTAATATTTTTGTGTGGGATATGGAGCAACAAAGGCTATTATCCCATTGTAGACTAACACGTATTAACCTGTTAAATTATATCAAAATATTTCATCTTCTGAATAAAAAATTTGAACGTTGATCTGTTTGATATAGCTTTCTCCAATAGTTCTTTGAAAGTGGTATTGCTATGAAGATCAATTTTGAGAAATGATTTTAGATGCTTTCGAGGGTCAGTGTATCTATTGCAGCTTAATAAGATATGATCCAAGTCATTTAAACAATTACAAGATCTACAGATTGCATTATCAGATAAATTAAATTTGTGAAGAAACCCTAGAGTGATGATCATTTTGCTAAAGATTCGAGTGCATAGAATTTCTTTTCTATTATTGGTCCACTTAGAGATGATGCTAATACTTAGAATATTGCCCAAAATTTTCAAAATATTTGCTTGAAAAAAATTATCGTTTACTTTTTTAAATCTTTCCTGATATATTTTTTTATTGATGTCTTCTGAGGCAATCCATTCGATATAAATGTCAGACTCTGTGACAGATCTTGCGAGATAATCCGCTTGCTCATTCCACAGTATGTTAGAATGTCCCAGAGTCCAAAGTAGAATCAACTGATTGGTATATTTTGATTGTATGTAGATCTTGCTAGCTAATCTGTGAATAACACTATGTGTCTTGATTGAATAATTTTGGAGGACAGAGAGACTATCAGAGATAATATTAGCAGATTTTTATTTGAAACTGCCAGATCATCTATGGCTTGGCAAATAGTCAAAGCCTCTGCAGTAAAAATAGAGTTATGATTAATTCTATAAAAGCAAATGAGAGATCTTCTGTAACACCTGCAATAGATGTTATATATTCATTTTTACAGGCATCTCAGTAGCTATTATATAGAAATCCTGAAAATCATGCTTAATTGTTTCAAATAAACCCCTTATAGTTTGAATTGGTAAATTTTTATCCTGAAATTTGAAGTTATTGACATATATTTTACATGGTAGAACTGAAAAAGATGTTATTCTGGGGATTGTGATAATATGATTATAATCAGCATTTAAAGTATATACTATTCTATCAATATTATTTTTATCTTCTTTCATAATTTTTAGATTTAGAGAAAAAGGGTTATTACTACATAATGAGGAAAACGTTTGATTGGATATTTGAGAGAGGACAAATTTATTTGCCAGTCTTCGGATTTTTTCTGAGACAATTTCTTGTCCAGCCAATTTCATGAGTAAAATATTTGGAGTCCATTGTGGAAGACCTAGTGCAATTCGGAGAGCTTTGGTTTGTATAACATTAAAAGGTTTTAATTGATGGTCAGACCATTTATTTATTATATATATATATGTGACATGTGTAAAAAAAGGTACTACAAACTTGTACTTAAACAGAAAGTGGCTGAAGTAAATAAAGTATATTAATACAAAATATATAAAGCATATGCCACTCATATAATATACAAAAAAATATTGAACGTGTTTATCTTTCGGTATTTTTATGGATTTAGGCTTAACTACACAAAACCCTCCGGCTTGTGAGTGACATATGCGACCGAAACCTCCCACCCTGGCGGTACGCACGCGTTTGCGGCCTTCATCCCCAAAGGGTTAAACTTTGAAATAAATGTAAGCTTTCAATAGACTTTTAACCACTTGTGAATATAATTTGAATTTAAGAAATGAATCTGGAATAAATTTTATAGGGAATGAATTCTGGGACTTCTGAGATTAGAGTAACAATAAACATTAATTACATCAGAATACGTTATTAGATTTCATTTCTTACTTATTCAAATTCTTTACATTTTGGATGAAATAATTCATATTATTGTACTGAAGAATTTGGCAATAATCACTTCCGAGTGAAACAGGTTCGCTTCTACAAAAAATATGAGTCACAGCTCCATCAACATCAAACTGCTTTGAAAGTCCTCTGAAAGAGTAAAGGTATAAACATAATTAAAAAATTGAAATAAGTCCTGTTTTTATCACTTCATTTTTAATTTGAATGGTATTTTTTATGATATGGAAAAGTAAATCTTGTAAAATACCATTCTGTTAAAAAAAAATGAGTAATTCCATAAATTCTTCTGTTCTAACTTAAAAAAAATCACAATAATTCCAAAGTTTCTCTTTTTATATAACCTGTTAGATGCAATCTCTCCTTTAATATAAGATAAATGTATTTTGGCTTCTACCCTTTCTAATATATGTATTTTAAGAAAGGAAAAAAATTCTTAGTACATGCCTTTTCTATTGCATTTCATAAAAAAATTATAAACACCAGACAAAAATATGGAGAGAGAGAGAGAACAACAATTAACTAAAACTTTTTTGATGTATAATGAATTTCTAAACTTTTTATAAAATGTAAAACTATTAATATATCATTTACATTTTTGGTTAAAAAATAGGTAGTAAATGTGATGTAATAAAATGGCAAAAGTCAGACCAATAAAATGGCCAGACTTAGGCATGAATACCATCAGTCTATGACAGGCAGCTCAATATAAATTAGAACAGAGACAGTTATTGGAAAGCAATTGTTCTACTTGGCGACCATGAGAATTACTATTCAGGCTGTTCTACATGCAATTGCAAGCACTAAAATCCCAGAGAAGTATGAATGGTCTAGGGAGCTGATTGACTAAAATGCCACGATTCTGTGTGTGTGTGTGCTGATTTATACATAATATCATTAAGAGGAAGATATAGACTGCAAACTTTTATCAACTGCTTCACATGTACTTGAATGGCAAGAGCCTGCAATTACATATTAAGGTGAAGAACATTAGATGGGTACTTGTGGGAAACCAAGAGAGACACACTCCTTCCAACACAAGACTTTATATGACATTTTCCTTAATTTTTCCCCATGTCTGCAGACATCATGTAGGCTTTCCTGAAGGGCAATGCAGACAGGGAGATAGTTTAAGATCAGAGTTCTAATAACAGAGAGCTTATTAAGCATACCACAACAATTCCATGCAAAAAAATGAGTCATAACACTAAGGAGAAGGATTAGATACTGTAGGAACTAAATTAGTTTGCCCACGAGTGAGGTTAACTATTTCTTCACCAGCATCTGAAATGTCACTACTAGAAGGGTACTGATTCATTTTATTGCCCTCTATTACTGTTGAGTAAAGTAACAATGAGGACCTCTCCTATTTTCCTGGATATCATTTCCTTTTCATAGATCTATTTAGAACACAATCTAGAGTATGGCGGTTGATAACTTTGACAATTCACAAATTTAAAGGCAGCAGTGGATTGATTAATGAAATAGCTAGGCATAGCACATCTTGCAAAAGTTATTGTATCAGAGCAAGAAATCTTACGATGACCAAAAATGCTGACACTGGTAACAGAGAGAGAGGGGTATATAGTAGAGAACAATAAAGATAGCCTACTTTTATAGAGGATGGAAGCTTTGGGGTATTGAACACGAGAATATAATGTGTTTAGCAGATATAATGTTGCCATCACAATGTATGGTTATATGCAGGATAGCTAATACATTTTGTTCTTTCAGGTTTCCAACATTTCTTCATTTGATATATATAATAATCCTTCCTCTGAAATAACATGTCGTAACACAAGTGAACCATAAACAGAAACTTTAACAGGAACTAAACCAAAGGACGAGATAGTTATGTTTAGTTAAGTCAAAAGATCGAAGTTTTTTTTCTGTTATCAACATCACTGACAAAAGATTTTATAGGTGTTTCTTTAATTAAAAAAAGAAGAAACTTTATCAAAACTAGTACCAGCTTTGGTGCATTTAATTATGAAAAGTAACACGTTTTAGATTATTAATTATTTATACTTGATCAGGAATTCTAGTGATAGGAGACAGAGATTCTGAGACCTGAGGCTTATGTAAAATATTAATATCGCATTCCATTGTCATTGATTTTTCCCAGATTCCCTCGAGAACCATCAGGGCCTCAATTACAAAAGATGCAAAGAGTAACCCATAACATGGCCAGACAAGACATACCCATTAAGAAGATTTCTCGACATGAAAAAAATTTCCCACCATCTAGTTTAATGTCCAAAAGCTTTGGGATCCCTTTATGGCAGAACGGTTCATGAAGCCATTCTAGAAGAGGCATGCCACTCGTCCTCAGCTACTGACAGCTGCTCCTAGAGCTATCCCGCGCTCAATGGGTGTGCCTCACGATCGATCAATTGAATATTAACGTCGCACTGGCTTTTGGCGACGGACCACGTAATTTTGAACCATGGTCAAGTGACGTGGACGACACCTGAGCTGGCACCACCTCTCCTAACTATCACACCAACGGGAGGACGTTTCAGCTCTCGACAGATTTAACGTGCATCGCTGCCCTACACGGCGGGTCTTTAGTGGTACTGGGCTCGAACTCGTGACATGGCAAGCCACGATTCGATACCTATACCACTCGGCTACGTGCCTCACAGTACAGGCCTAAAAAAAGTGCACACCCCAACAGCAGGATTGCATTTGCATCAGATTAGTATTGATACCTTAACTAGTTATTAATTGAAAATTTGCCAGAAAAGTCAAAAAAAATTAAGTTTTATAATATTTTTTCTATTTTTATATAATGCTGTTCATAAAAACTTGGGGGGGGGGAATGAAGAAACTATATTGGAGATGAGAATCCATCTAACGGAGATGAGCTCCCTGAGGGTTAACACTTGGTACAGCTTTAGCAGCAATGTTGATTGTGTCTCTGCCTTTGATTCCAATGTGGATGGTTATCCAACAAAATATTAGTTGAATGTTTTGAGATTTCTTTTACAAGTTCATTTGAAATCATGCATATAACAAAAATGTTTTTATCTGTATAAAATCATTTGATGTACAAGGAAAATTTCTACTTTTGCTTTTGAAATTCTAAGTGTGTTCAAAATTTACTCTTTTGTATTTACTTGTGTTTTTTTAAAAAATAAATATGGATAGTATAAAGATAATTATGAAGTCTTGTGAAATACAATAAACTGCAACTGAAAAATATACACAGTACCTGAAACAGTCTTGATTGGAAGTTTGAATACTAAACTCAGTGGCACAACAGCCCATGAGGGCCAAGGCCTATTGTGTCCAACTCAGTATACACAACCTTAGACCCCGAGGTGCATGAGCAGATGTTCCAGTCAGGTGGTCAGTCTGACATGAAACCCCCAGTGTTAAGTTCCCAAGCAAGCTTGGTACTCATTTATCGACCCACTGAAGGGATGAAAGGCCGAGTCAACCTTGCCCAGCCTGATGTTTGAACCTCAGACCTGTGGCATGGAAGTGTGATGCACTAACCCACTGGGCTTCAGTTTGAATACTAGAAGAGTGCAAAAAAAAACATACTTTTTTGCAAGCAATTATAATGTAACTTTTTATGTAAGATACCACATTCAAAAGATGAATATTTCTAAACATTCCAAGGCTTTGTGTGTAGATATTTGAATAGAAGATCAAACAGTTAAGCTATTGTTTTTTTTTTATTGGTACTAGAAAACAAATTGGATGCAATTCCATGCAAGAAAACCTTTAAAATCATCCTGTTAAATACACTGGCCTCAAAAAGTTAAGGTACAACATGTTTTTCGAAGCTCACCATAAAAAAAATGGCAGTAACAATAAAATGCATAGTTTACATGAATGATAATAACGAACTTTAAAAACATTAATGCAAAAACGATTGCTACCACTTTTATTTTATAGAAAAGAACGTATATTTATGAGTGAGAGAAAATATGCAAATATCAAGCTTTCGTACTTTTGTGTGTAAGTTGTGTTGATTTTCAACAGTTGTTGGCAGTTTCGGTGACAATAGTCAATAGAGTTTAGAAAATGTCTCAGAGACGTCGTTTACCCAATTCGTTAAGGTGGCGGGCAGTTGGATGGATGGAAATGGGATTGTCGCAGGCTGATGCTGCTAGACGTCTCAATGTGTCTCGTAGTGTTGTTCAGCGACTTTGGAATCAATACCAATCCGAAGATTCTGTGTCCAGAAGACCTGTTCCAGGCCGACCACGAGCTACAACACCTGCAGAAGACCGTTTTCTAGATCTTTCGGTACGAAGAAGAACCACTACTGTGCCGCAGCTCGTTGCAGACCAATTTCAAGCATCTGGAAGAAGAATCTCCGCTACTACGGTGCGAAATCGTCTTCACAATGCAGGTCAGTAATGCAAGAAAACCAGTTGTGTGCGTTCCCCTCAACTGACGACAGCGAAGGAACCGCTTATGCTGGGCAAGAGAACATGTTTCTTGGACGCAGCAACAATGGGCTTCTGTGCTGTTCACAGACGAGTCCAGATTTACAATGGAGTGTGATTCAGGGCGTCTACTGATCTGGAGGGAACAGCGCACTAGATACCATCAATCCAACACTGTTGAAAGACACAGTTATAGAGGTGGTGGAATCCTGGTTTGGGCAGGGATCTCGCTCGGTGGCCACACTGACCTGCATGTGTTCCATGGAGGAACCGTAAATGGTCTTAGATATCGGGATGAGATCCTTGATCCATATGTCCGCCCATATGCTGCTGCTATTGGTAACGACTTCATTCTGATGGATGATAATGCACGACCTCACCGAGCTCGGATTGTTGAGGATCACGGTTTGGAACGAATGGAATGGCCAGCTCGATCTCCAGACCTGAATCCGATAGAACATCTTTGGGATTATCTTGGCAGAGAGGTTGCTGCTTTAAATCCTCCTCAAGGTCGTTACATGAGCTGAAACAAGGCTTACTCTGTGTCTGGTCTTCGCTTCCCTATTCCGGTGTCCGACAACTTAATAAACAGCATGGGAAATCGATGCCGCCAATGCATTCAAGTTAGGGGTGGACACATTCCTTATTAGAACCCATTTTTGTATTGTTTTTATGCCATTTTACCACATAACACTGTGATGTGCTGTTTTCTCCAAGAATGGACTTTTCCGCCGAGATTGCTTCTTTTGTTATAAATCGTTTTTGCAATACACTAATACAAATTTCTATGACGCATTCAATAAAAAACTATTTAATGCACATATCCTCCAAATTTGTTTCTACATTCATTCATTTGCAAATTAGACACAAAAACCCGGTTGTACCTTAACTTTTTGAGGCCAGTGTATATAATTGCTATCAGCTTACTAGAATATTTTTCTAATAGTCATGATTATTGTTCATTTACATAGGCTCATTCCAGTAAAAAACATAAATGGTTATATCCTTTCTTACAAAGCCATCCATAAAGCAGCATTTCATATTGATACTCTCATATTGTAAGAGATATTTGATTTTGTTTTTAGATTTGGGTAATTTTTCTGTAGTAAAGTGCTACTAAGGTGTTCAACATGATGTGTGTACTACCTGGGGTACACACATTACGGTTTGAAAACCCCCTTTATTTTAACACACTTCCTAATAATATGATAAACATGATTTTTAAGAATTAAATTAAAATGTTTTCTTGAATATAAAATTTTAATATGTCAAATTTGAATATACACTCATGGACAAAAAAAATTAGCGCACCAAGAAGGAGTCGTCGAAATGAAACGAAATTCCACATAAATAATGACTACTTTGATATAAGTAAATGATTAGAAAATCAAAGAAAATTGATAACTTATTACAGAAAAAAAGGCAAAAGAACGAAGGATTTAATACCCTGTTGAACCCCCTCTAGCGCGAATGAATGATACAATACGATCGAGCATTAAGGCATTCAAGTTCTGTATGATATCTTGAGACATTTCGTTCCATATTTGCTGTAACCTTGCCTCTAGTTCGTTCAAACTCATAGGATGCCCAACTCACCATCCCAAATGATCCCAGATATGCTCGGTTGGTGACAAATCTGGGGATCGGGCAGGACAAGGAAGGGTAGTAACAGTGCAGAGACAGTCTTGTGACACCCTTGCCGTGTGAGGCCGAGCATTGCCTTTTTGAAAAATGACTCCTGGGAGCCATGCAACACATGTGGTAGCAGGATATCATGGTGCCATGGATCAATAACTAGGGGTGACCGAGTATTGTAGGCAATGGCACCCCATACCATCACACCAGTTGAGGGAGCGGTGTGTCACTGTAAAGAGAGAGGCAGGATAGAGGCGTTCAGCACGGGGTCTACACACACAAACGTCATCGCTACTGAGATTGAATCTGGATTTGTCGCTAAAAAGACAACCTAGTTCTATTCCGCTGCAGTACAGTTTCCTCGTGCATGGCAACACTTTAAACTGAGGCGTTGATGGGTGGGCGTCAAGGGCAGCACACCTGCGATTCCAAATGTCCTTCAGCCAGGAGCCTTTGCGTGGTTCGAGAAGACACAGGGGCCCCTAACGAAGGTACTACCTGTGCCTGGATGGCGACAGACGAAGCAGTTGGCTGTACACGTGCATTTCTTACGATGTGGCGGTCTTCTTGACGACTGGTCTGTCTCCTCACAAAACAATCAGAGTGGCCTAATTGATGAGCTACTCACCCAGCTGAGCATCTAGCTTCCATTATACCGATGATTCTTCCCCCTCAAACTGCGACAGCTGCTCATATTGTCTTCGAAAACGGCCTAATGGTATGTCTACCTCAGCTCTTACTTTGTAAACCAGGGCTGTCCAACACGTGGACCTGCAATACTTAAAATGCGGCCCACTGACTCATTTTAAAAAATTTTTAAATATCAGGTTTTTAAAGTTTTTTCATTTTAAAATTTATTTAAGGGCAAACTTATATATATATAAATCTACAATGTATTTGCCTGTTACCTGTTCTTGCTTTAAAATAAGTCCTTTTTGATAACAGAAACGTCCTTTAGATTAAAATAGATTTATATTTCATCAAACACTTACATTTGATTTTACTATAATAAATAACCTTTTTAATAAATTCCGAATGGCATTATGCATACCCTTTACTATGGGTGGTACATGATTCTGTTTGTGCGACTTTCATTTCTCCTCCTTTTCTGTTTAGAGCACCCAAAAAGCAAGAGGCAGTCAGTGATGTTTTATAAAGTTTAAAAAATATATTCAGGATGGTTAAGGTAAAGGGCAATGTATACTAAATCATTTGAGAATAACAGCACAATCTAATTTTAAAAATGAGAAACGAACGATGAATTCAAAAGGAACTCCGTTATTTTCAAGAAAATGGCATCACACTGTAATATTTTAAACATTATTTGATCATTGAATTATTATATTATATAAACATTATTATATTACCTATGTTGTGTGTGTCTGTATACATGAAAAATATATATATAATGAAAACAATAATAATCATTCATTTTGTTTTATATTTTCACTCCAATAAATGTTTTTTTTTTTTGTTTCCATATCTTATACAAATGTACATATTTTTATGTGCGGCCCGCGAGATAATGTTTTTCGGAAGTGGCCTGCAAGGTCATTTGGGTTGAACATTTCTGTTGTAAACGATTCAGCACACTCAAACAAAAAACGCTGATATTTATTAGGGAACTGGAATCTAGTCAGATTCCTCCGTCCCTGATCTGGGTTGTCCGGTGAATGGCGTTGTTAACTTGGATTGGGTGGAGAGGAGGTGTGGCCACTAGGTGGAGGGACCAATGGCGTGAAGGCGCACATCGTCGGCAGTGGAGGAACGATCCGATTGGTTTGAGAGCTCAGGACTTTGGAAATTTTAAATATAGCTATTAAAACATGCCCGAAAGAAAGAAAAAGTTAAAATCTTGGAAATAGGGGAGAAAATTATGTATCTTAGAAGAATTGGGCTGAAAGTAGATTAAAAATCTAATTCCAGACCGCTTCCAATAACATACATAGTTGCTTTTGAAAATCATTTGTTTTCTTGAGTTCTGGCATTATTTGCTTAAGTTTAGGGAATTGTTTAAAAATATTGGAGACAATTTTGAATAGAGCTAATAAGTCTTGGAAATCAGATGAATTAATTTCATCTGTAGGAGGGGGAGAACGATGACTTTGTCTCCGTGTTGTTACTATTTGTACTAGAGGGTTGGGGGTCGGCATTTTTGGGTTTTCAGAAACCATGCTGGCGAGAAGGAAATTCCTTCTACAACATTTTTGCTGGTAAAGACTTTTTTATTTCTGTTTTCAATGGGGTTGCCTAGTCTGGGTTTGGGGAATTTAAGGCATTTTGTGTAGCAGGCAGTATGCCCGTACGTTTCACAATTAATGCAAAAGGGGTTGTCTTGTCTCTCCTTGATATCGCAGTTTTTAGTTAGATGTTCTTTTCCACACTTCAAACATCTGGGGGGCATATGGCAATTGGCTGCTGTGTGGAAGAAGTCGTTGCAGTTAAAACATTGGGTAGTGCCTTTAACGGAGTATCCTTCTATTCTGACTTGCATGTGACCAACATGCTTAATATCAAAAATGGTCAGGTTTTCGATATTTCTTGGTAATGTTACTAGATAAAATGGGAGTGGGAGTTTAGTTCTTTTTGAGATGAGTTGATTACAATTACATTCGTTATATCCTTGATGTTCTAGGTCGTTAATAATGTCTTCGGTTTTGGTGCATCCTGGGAGTCCGTTTATTACAATTTTGATAGGTTTTTTTATCCTTGGGGGGTATTACGTAGAATTGATAAGCTTTGTCTAGGTCCATGAAGTCGACAAGATATTTTTGTTCTTCGGGGGAGTCTAAGTTCAATTTGATATATTTACCTGAAGTTTTAAATTTTAGTTCGGGGAATTTTTCAATTAGTAGGTCTAGTTGCTCTCTATAATTATCTTTGATTTTTAGGTAAATTGGCTGTGGGGGTTGCATTTTGGGGATTTCTGCTGTATTATCAGTAGGGAGATCAGGATCTTGTTCTAGATTTACAAATGAGTTGTTAACTGAAATTGGCGTAAGTGCTGGCGTTGGGGTGGTCGGGCGAGCGGTTTTACTTGGGAAGACAAAGTCATCCGCGTTATTCTTAACATTTTCTTTTTTTTTTTCTGGGGGTTAGGTACATCTACTTGGGGTAGTTTAACTTTAAGTTCGGTATGATCCGGGCAACTTTGGTCGAGGCATGGGGGCATGGTCCTGAGCTCACTTACCAATTTGTCTCTTGCAGCAATGGTTTCCTCTAGGCTTTCTCGGAGTTGCTTATGAACTCCATGCTCATCTTTCTCTTGCTTGAAGGTTGTCAGGAATTTCCGATAGCCTTCGATCATGGTCTCTTGGTTCTTAAGTCGAGTCATGGCTGCCCTGCGTTTGCCGCAGTCAGTGGTAGGTTCAGCTGGTAATGAGATTGGGGTGGTAGGTCTGGACGTCATCTGCTCTTCGTATGCTTTATAAGAAAAGGATGGAGATGGTGGTTCCATGTCAATGTCACTCATAATGAAGACGACTAGGCCCTAAAAGGGCTAGTATGGAAATATGAGTAATATCAGGCAATATCACAGTGTAACACAGGAAATCGTATGCGGACGTGCTAAACACGACCGGCCGCTAACGTGTCACAACTCTGATCTGTCGTCTGTCGATCTTCTGATGAATCGAATCCACACTCAAACAAGCTTTCTTTACCTGTTTTATACTCCACGGAGAATGATGTTAAACGCCCTCTACCGGCTATACGTAATGTGCAATCACGCTGCATTTCTAATCATTTGCATATCTCCCTGACATGTACCTTCATGCCAAGTTTCGTTATGATCCTGCAATTATTTCTTGGTATGCTAATTTTTTTGTTCATGAGTGTACTTTTAACCTTTAAGGCTCCAGTTGACACGCCACCATGAAATCTCGAACGTAATGCTAATCCTATGGAGTTTCTTTCTCGGATATTTACATCTAGGGCAGGGGTGTCCAACCCGCGGCCCGCATGTGGCCTGCTTTGAATAGTTTTGTGTGACCCAGGAGATTCTTTACAACTTAACAAAATTCGACTATTTTGTACAATATTTTTTGTTTAAAGAGTTTTTTTTAAAAAAATAAATCCCATAACTGTTATACTATTTTATCACGTTGCTTCTGTTACTGCGAATCTTTTTTTTTCTAAATTGAAATTTATCAAACATAAATCATGTGCTCAAGTGAGTGAGTGAGTTAATATTAACGTCGCACTGTTCAGCTACACGAGGGCTTTTGGCGACGGACCACGTAATTTTGAACCATGGTCAAGTGACGTGGACGACACCTGAGCTGGCACCCCCCTCTCCTAACTACCACACCACACCAACGGGAGGACGTTTCAGCTCTCGACAGATTTAACGTGCATCGCTGCCCTACACGGCGGGTCTTTAGTGGTACTGGGATCGAACTCATGACATGCCTGCCATGGTTGGATACCTTAACCACTGGGCTACCGCAGCCCTATCATGTGCTCAAACTTAACGCACAAAAATCTGCAACATCATTACGATACACAAATATGCATTGAGATCGAATTGCAAAAACTAAGTGAATGAGTTGAGAAACAGATATCTCACTAATTAAACATTATTTGATCATTGCATTATTATTATTGATGTGTAACATCTTTCCTCTCCATTACTGGATATTTGTTGGAGTGATTTCGTGAAAAGGGACGGATGTGGGTAACAGGAAATGACGTAAGCGCGCTATTTGATTTGACCAATGAGAGTGCGAGGTGTTGTCTCGTCGCTACCCTCGCATTCTTTTTACCCATCCTAAAAGTTAACTTTGTATCTTTAGATGCCAGGGATTTTTTCACACAAGTAAATACTGCCCCCGAACACCCAGGTGCGTCAAGTGCGCTAAAAATCACCTGGCGAAGGACTGTACTAAGCCCATTGACGAAAAACCTAAATGCTGTTTCTGCGAGGGAGAACACCCGGCCAACTACCTCGACTGCCCAAAAAACCCCAGGCATAGGATCGCCGAGGAGAAGGAGAAAAAGAAACTTCAGAAAAAACCAGCCTACATCACACCCGAACCACCTAAAGTGAACTTTTGGGAGCAGCGTGCAAAAACAGCCACACAGCGCCAACAGTCCACCTCAACCAACCAGCAGAAACAAGAGAAACCCCCTACAGCTTCAACTTCCCAACCCAAGCAGAACAATAACCCGGAAACCATCTCCGATATATTCGACGAGCTCAAGAACCCCGTCGTTCAAGAGACCTTTGAATTATTGGAGGAATTCATAAGAACAGCCACCACCATCCCCACTAGATACGGACGCTTCAGGGCTTTAAACCAACTATGTAAGAACGAGCTGAACATTTAATCCAAGCAATAGAAATAACCCAAACCTAACGTTGGTGTCATGGAACGCCAACGGCATCAGAACGCGTGTGGATGAATTCAGAGAATTTATCTCTGAATGGAATCCAGACGTCATTAACTTGCAAGAAACCCACCTCCAACCCTGTCATCACCTTGCCTTTCCAAACTACAACATCTACAGGACCGACCGCACCTGCCGTGGCGGCGGAACTGCAATTTTAATTAAAAGAAGTATTCCCCATCCTGAAATAGTCATCAATAATCAAAGTTTTGAAACAGCTATCAAAATAGAAAGAACGAATTTACAACCTATCACAGTGATCTCAGCCTACCGCTCACCCAGAAAACCAATCTTAGTCCATAACCTTCATCAGCTCTTCAGGAACCAAGATTACGTCCTCGTCGCCGGCGACCTGAACGCAAAACATGCTTCCTGGAGCCCAATAGCCCAACAGAATGTCGCAGGACATACGATAAGATTTTGCGACAGCACCGGATTCTCACTAAATGCACCACTGGAACCTACGCACTTCCACAAGAACCTCAGGAACACGGTGATCGACCTAGCTATCTGCAAAGGTATGACAATCACCGATGTTACCTCTATTCCCGAGCTCTCGAGTGATCACAACCCTGTTCTCTTTGAGGTGTGTTTGGATAATTTTACCACACCTGCCCTCAGTACCTACGCTTTTCCCAACTGGAAGAAATTTCAAGATATTTTAACACCCTTCCAGGTAACCCAATAATTAATCATACTAACGATATCGAAACGGCTATCAATAATTTTAATCTCTCTTAAAAATGCTTACAATAACAGTAGTACCTTTAAAAGTATTAGTAAACCCCTTAAAACTATCCCCTCTGTCATCAGGGTTGATTGATTGATTGAATATTAACGTCGCACTGTTCAGCTACACGAGGGCTTTTGGCGACGGACCACGTAATTTTGAACCATGGTCAAGTGACGTGGACGACACCTGAGCTGGCACCCCCCTCTCCTAACTACCACACCACACCAACGGGAGGACGTTTCAGCTCTCGACAGATTTAACGTGCATCGCTGCCCTACACGGCGGGTCTTTAGTGGTACAGGGTTCGAACCCGTGACAAAGCAAGCCACGGTCCGATACCTATACCACTCGGCTACCGCGGCCACTCTCTGTCATCAGGGATAAAATTACACTAAAAAATAGAATCCGTAAAGAATGGCAGGTCACTAAATACCCCCCTCCTTATAAATCTCAACTTAATAAGCTGCAAAAGGAAATTAAGAATGAGCTTCGTAATTACAATAATTTTAAATGGGATAAACTTCTAACAGAAGCCACCCCTGATGACGACTCTCTGTACAAAATTGTTAAAACTCATTCTAATAAAAATAAAACCTTCCATATCCCACCTATAATAGGCCCCATGGGCCTCCATTATAGTACTGAGGACAAAGTTAATTTGTTTGCTGATTCTCTCGAGAGCTCATTTCAAGAAAATCCTGAACCATATGATGACGATTTCATCGACCAAGTGGAAGAAAAAATCGGAAATTCTATGGACCGCAATGCCAGACGCCACACCGCTCCACTAACCTCACCTGAAGAAGTCATGGACAATCCTCAACCTCAACAATAAGAAAGCTCCGGGTAAAGATGGCATCAAGAATATTGCTCTAAAATCCCTCCCTTTAAATGCCATGACATACATTACCAAGATTTTCAATAGAAGCCTCCAGTTTAACTACTTCCCAAAGGAATGGAAACATGCCCAAATAACTGTTTTACCAAAGCCCAAAAAAGATACAAAATTCGCAGAAAATTACAGACCTATTTCCCTCCTCAGCTGCCTTGGAAAAATTTATGAGAAGATCATCCTTACTCGCATCATAGATCACTGTGATAGAAATTACATAATACCGGATTTTCAACACGGCTTCAAAAACAAATTGCTTATTTATATGCAAATTCTAAGACCCACCCTGATTTACGCCTGCCCAATCTGGGGTCATGCAGCCCACTCCAACATTAAGCAAATAGAAATCGCTCAGAATCTAATTCTCCGAACTATCACCAAAGCAGACTGGTACATTCGTAATGAGGATATCAGATCTGCACTAAATATTAAAACCCTCAAAGAAGTTATCAGGAAAATAGCAACTAAATTCTTCATTAATATAGACGCCCACGATAATAGAGCAATTCTCCGAATCGAAAAATACCCCATTAATCCCCTTTTTAATCGCCCAAGAAACGACGAAAATTAGATTTAACGGGTGCCAGCGAAATGAATCGCTTATACCCAAATTCGCGGAGAGAAAGTGGCAATGAAAATCAATATCTGAATACACTCCCCCGCAGGGGGGGAGGATGGAGGAAGAAGCGGTCAGACGAAAACGAGACAAAAATACGTTACGCGGTCAGGAATGGAGGAGCGCAAGGAAGGGGGGCTTAACAGCCCCAAAAACGCGTTCGAGGAGCACCAAAACGCAATCGGAATAGAGAAACTGCGGAATTTTTTTTTTTTGCAGCTGGAATGAAAAGAGAATGGAGACTGCAAGACAGAACTTGCAGCCGGAACAATTGTGGAATTGAAGCAGGAGCCAGCTTTAATCCCTGATCCTAATTCTGATGTAGGCAAATGCATTTAAATGTTGTTAAGTGTAGCAATTAAGTATTATTGTTGTAATTACGGCGGTTTTAAGGGCAGATTCCATTTTGTCGTTTTATAAGCAAAATTTATTTTAGCATGAGGATACGTGAAAAGTGTTTGTGCTTTAATTACAGGGTTGTTATGATTTTGAATAGAAGTAAAAACATTTCTAGAAGTTCTAGTGATGTAATTATCTATCGGCTCCATGTGTAAGTCGTGATGAATGACACTATTTCTAACGTACCAAGGTGCGTTAGCAATGATTCTAAGAATTTTGTTTTGAATAATTTGAATGCGTTTAGTGTGGGTCGGGGCCGCGGCCCCCCAAATGGGGGACCCATACGTTATTGTTGGACGCAAAATTTGCTTGTACAGTATAACTTTATTTTCAAGGGAGAGAGGAGAGCTTCTCCCAATAAGGGAGATAGCTAACGCTATTCTACCCCAGAATTTGTCTGAAAGATAGTCAATATGATTCTTGTAAGTTAGGCGACTATCGAGATATAAGCCCAAGTAACGAACGACCGGGACCCACAGAATGTTGTCATCGAAAAGAGTGAGTTCAGTTTGGGGGTCAATGACGCCCCATTTCCTGAAAACAATGGCTTGTGTTTTTTCTACATTAATAGCTATTCTCAATCTGTCAACCATTTCTCTAGTTTGACGAGGAATTGTTGCATAGTTTTAATTGTGTACTTGAGATTGACACCCTGAGTGAGCGCCGCCGAGTCATCTGCGAAAAGACATGTACTGACAGTGTGGTGATCTGGAAAGTCATATGTGAATATGTTGTAAAGATACAGGGATAGTACCGAACCCTGCGGGGTACCACTTTGAATCGCCCAAGAAATATCCTTGCAAACCTTTAACTACAATTTTTTCAAACCTCTCAATCACCCATTTCAGGCAGACTCCCTCTCCTCCAATAGGAGCAGAGCGAGCTGACCAATCCCGACCGCTGCTCTCATAGCAGTTTTTCACTTCAAAGTCTCGTACATCCACCCCGCCCACCCCGAGTGGCTGCATCCCGATTGGCCGAGCCAAAATCACTCTTATGTTCCAAAAACCCCCGATTTTTCGCGCAGCTCCCAGACGGCCCTCGCAGGTGTTGCGGCTCGCCGCATCGCCTGTGCCCGGCTTTTTCCCACTTTCTCAAATAAACTTACCATTTATATTTAAATTTCAAACTTTCCATTTATACTCTATACTTCCCCCCACAACAAGTAACTCTCCCCCACAAGTGTCTTTCACTTCCTAATGAAAAAAAAAAAAAAAAAAAGGAAAAAAAAATACTTTTAAATATTAATTCAATACTTTAATGCAGTTCTGGGCTAAGGTAAAGCCGAAGCAAAGCTCACCCACAGTTCCAAAGATAGGAGGTGAAGTTTCCCTGCGGGAAACAAGTACTCCGACAACATTTCCACGTATAAAAGAAACATCCACCCAACATCAGTTATTAAGAGTGACGAACAAAATCAACGGGTTCAACACAAAGTCCTACACCGTCGGCATATTTTTGGATGTTAAAAAAGCATTCGATAGAATGTGGCATGACGGACTGATATACAAAATGATTAAACTTAAATTTCCAACCTACCTCGTCAAAATAACTCATAATTATCTGGACAATAGAACTTTTAACGTGAAAATAAATAGCATCTCTTCAAGCATCCGAAACATCGTAGCGGGAACGCCGCAAGGATCAATCTTGTCACCCGCACTCTACAACATCTTCACAAGCGACTTCCCCACCACTCCATCAGTCTCCGTCTGCCTCTTTGCCGACGATGCTGCAATTCTCTGCAATAGCATTACCGCCGACCAAGCAGTTCGAACCTCACAATCTTACCTCTCCCAACTTGAAACCTGGCTCATCAAGTGGAGAATTGCAATAAACACAGATAAAACAAATGCAATAATATTCAGAAAAAGAAGAGCCAATACCATGCCTCCTCAACTTAAACTTTTTGATGAATCCATAAACTGGACTTTTCAAACATCTTACCTTGGTCTAATTCTTAACGACAACCTCACCTACCAACCGCACTTTAACGAAATCAAACAAAAATACTGGACCAAACATTTCTCTCTCATCGAACTGCTTGGAAGAAAATCTAAACTCTCACTAAAAAATAGAATCTTCATTTACAAAACCTACTTAAGACCCATGCTAACTTACGGCTGTGCCATCTGGGGCGCAGCAGCAAACAACCACCTCGAAGATATGCAGACTCCAGAATAAAGTTCTAAGAGTTATAGCAAGAGCTCCCAGTTTCATCCCAAGATCAGTACTCCACGAAGAACTTTGTGTTGAACCCATCCACACCCTCATAGCTAATTTATCATCAAATTTTCATTCTTCAATTCCGTACCACAGCAATCCTACTATAAACTCTCAAAATTATTTTTGCAATCTCCCCCCATCCACCCACCGCATGCCTCACAGATCATCGAACATTTCACCTTCGTTTTAAGCAATAGCATCATCCATCACTGCAGAGCAACAGCTCGTTCTTAAAATACGAATCAACATCGAAAGAAATCCCCCATTGGAACTTCGTTTCTGTTCCCCCCAACCCAGTTCGAGAAAAAATCCTCTTTTCGAACTCTGAAACGCTTCGCGTTTCTTCCCCCAACCAGTTTCTCTCTGCCAAGGTCGGCCCATCGACTGAGGTGTTTTTCATGTTTTCTCCCTTCTCTTAGGTGTTAATTTCTAACTGAAGTAGAAGCTTGGCATCCGCCAGGCTGGAACTGATGATAAATATATATATTCCAGTCCTTTGTATCTTTCCACGAGCTCTCGTCGCCTAGTGGTTACAGAAGCTGACTTGAAATGAATTGTCCTGGGTTCTATTCCAGGGAGCTTGCTGCTTTCAAATTTACATTAAATCACTTTAATTTCTTTCGAAAATTATATATCTTAATCAAATTTAAATTTCCACATTCTTTCCTGTTTTTTTCTTTTTGTACTTTATTTTTTATTAGCTCATTCAAAACATTGATTTAGCTGTTGCAAATTCTTGGTTTCTGTGCAAACAAGATGCAATATTAAATAAAATTCCTCAAAAAATCAAAATGGATGGCTTAAAATTTAAGTTAGAGATAGTTGAAGCATTATGAGCCTCTCCACCTATTAACAAAAGTATTTTAACTGATGATAAAGGCAACAGTGTTGTAATTCCACTTACAAAAAGATCGAAGCGCTATAATCACCTGCTATACATGTCACAGCTTTTATCTTGGCCATTCCAGGATAAAAGGTTTGACATGTATAGCCATTTTCGATGTGTTGATGGCATTTCAAGGCCTCACAAGTGCAGATATGAAAACTATGAAAGCAGTTTGAAAACATGTTGTGAAAAATGCAATAGCTATTTATACTTGCCAAAAACAAAACAAAAGATTTTTACAGTAAATAAATAATGAATTAATAAAAGAGTCAATTATACATCAATAATTTCTTTATTTGTAACAAGTTTAGTTGAATTAAAATTGTTTCTTCTATCAACTTAGAGCTAAAAAATATATAACTCGTAAAATTACATAGGTGACCTGTTTCACAGATAATTGTTTCACCGACCAGCACGATCGTGCTGGTACCGTCTATGTTCTGGGGGGGGAGTGGTAATTTTTTTAGTATTTTTTCCAGTGTCATTGGAGACAATATAGCTTTAATAACCAGAAGAATTTAATATTTAAAGATAAAAATAATTCGGGTCTTAAAGGGATATACGGAAGGTGGTTCTGCTCATTACAAAAAAAAACTATCACTCGCTTTTCATGATTTTGAGTGGTGATTTTAACTTTAACATCAGTTAGTCAAAAGCTGAACCACCCATAGCTTTTGGGAAGGATGAAATGAATGTTTTTACTACTAACAGTGGTACTGCTATTGATGCTGTTTTTCAACGGTTTTTAAATACTTTGAAATCACAAGTATATGTGTCATATTTTAGTTATAAGTCTATTACCTCCGCTCTTCCTTGAACAAGAATAATTATTTTTGATAAAAAATTGCATTACTCCTTGTGTTAATGAAATAAAATTTTCATTAAAGATATAGTTATTCGATAGAAAATCATTTCCAATCATACTCAATTCATTTTTTCCGGATATAAGTTACTATTGCGTATTTACCACAACCACATGTCTGATGTTACACATCATATGCGACTACTGTAAGGCTCATTTCTTTTTTTTATTATACTATCTATGTTTGTCCACATGAAAAACAATGAAAACAATAATATATCAGTCTGCTTTAAATTTTCACTCCAACAAATGTTTGTAATGGATCCAAGTCTAATATAAATATATATATTTTTATACTAGCTGCAACCTGCCACGTGTTGCTGTGGCTAGTGTGGTTAAAAAGAAAGAAAAGAGAAAGCACATACTTTTAGTATATTTAAACATTTGCATTTGAGGTATGATTTTTTTATAATAAAAAAATTATAAATGTTCCTGTTGTTTCTAATGCCACTTGCCTGACAGTGTCAGATCGAGGCCCAAAAAATTCATCGTGGCATAGGGTTAAGATGTATGCCTGTTGTTAGCTGTAGCTTTGAACATCATGCAGGTGACAATACAATTTGGCTTGGTTCCACCCCAATTTTGAGGAGAACATCCAGAGGTGGTCAGAGGCCTCCCAGCTCTCTTCCCCTTCCACCAATCTCATGAGAGAACTTGCAGCTCGATGGCTATTGTAGTTCATAGGGTTCCTCAATTCAAACTGTTCCACGGAACCCTGGGGTTCCACGAGTCACAATAAAAAAATTGAAAAGAAACTTATAAATATGTATGCAAAATGAATTCACGTTCTCTATGAAATTTGTATAATTACAAGTATCTAAAGCTTATCTTATTCATTAAAAATGAAAATTTTACTTATATATAATAATTTTATTTTGCAACACTTGTAAAACTTTTATTATAATACTAGCTGCATGGCCCAGTGTTGCACAGGCTTTCTCTACTTTTATAAATTTTCCCTTTCCTTCACAAAATCAGCACTTCTAATACTCTTTTTCAAAATGACTTCCACCCCCCCCTCCACTGCTTAGCCCGACGTTGCTCAGGCTTTCTCTTTTCCTCATGACACCAGCATTTCTGTATGTGTGTTTGTACATGCACAATGTGAGTGATTTCTAAAATCGTGTAAAAAAAACTTCCCTTTTTCTAAATTTGTTCCATTTGTTGGCATATACTAAATTAAATGCCCATAAAACGCCAACGAGTTATTAAAACTCAATAGTAGGTAAAAGCATTTAGCAGAGTATTTATGGCTGGGCAGCATTTGCTGAAGTAAGAGATGGCTAAAAAGGGAAAACACATCATTCACAGTGCACAATAAGTTGTCAAAAACAGAACAAAATGTCTTTTAAATCAAATAGTAATATTAAAAAGAAAAAGTTATTTACAAAAAAAGAAATTATGGTAGCTTTTTAATTCTTAAAAGAAAGATATAATAATTATTTACCCATTCCCTTTCTGATACAATTCAAGTTTTACGAAGCAGCTCTGATGCTATTCCCGTCGGGGGAAAAAAAAGAGAAAGTGAGTTATTCAAACTTTTCTAAAAACACCTGTTCAGCCGATGTAAGAATGACATCATCAACGTATGACGTCATTCCTCCCAATATTTAAATAAAAATACTTTACATAACTAAAAACGATTTTTAAACACCGTTTATCGACAGCAAAACGAAATATCCTTTTAATGTTAAAATTAATTAAAAAATACTAAAGTAAATTAAGACAAATATGTATACATGGGAGGAAGAAAAATATATTATGGCCAAAGATAAGAATATTTATTGTAAGTAGTGCTAACACCATTCCAGTTATTTTTTTATTTAAGGCAAGTTTTTTTCCCCTCTCTATAGCCCGAACACATTTTTTTTTAGTGTAAAATTATTTTCTCTCTTCCTCTCCTTCTCACAGATAAGATATAGCTTCAAATTTCGATGTATGACTTATAAAAAAAAATATTGCGTTAGAATTAAAAAATTATTAACGCGATTTGAATGCTAAGAGTAAAACAAAAAACATTCATCAATTTTTAATAATAGTTGGTTTCTAAGAATCTAAAATAATAAAATAGATTTCAGATTTTCATGAATCAATCAATTGTTATATATAGTTAGCTTAAAAATGTCTATAAAATGTATTTTGATCCAAAATAATAGACAATGTACTTTTTAATTAACAAAGAATTCCTTTAGTAATGAAATAATAGAAATAATCCTTTTAAAAAATCATATCTATATTTATTAAAATAAATTTCTATAACTAATTAATAAAAGAAAAATTTACAGATAGCTATTAAAACGATTGCTTTTTTCTGAACCTTTGAATGTTTGATTAAACAAAGAAATATATATAAATTAGAAAAAAAGAAAAAAAAAACAGTATGGGGAGTAATGGTAGAACCCCCTCAGTATAGAGGGCACTGCTTGTAAAAACATGCTTTGTTTACACCAGAGATCTTCTGTACATGACCAAGTACAAACGCACTCCATATTCCACATTAAACTTATTATTTAATCTTACACTTGTCTTCGATGATTTATTGAATTAAATTGAGTCTAATAATTGTGATGATATGAGCGTTGATTGATATAAAAGCATTCTATCACTGATTAATTGAACCACTGATGATCGTAATATGAAGTTCCGAAAATATTTCATACATAGATACGTTTGTTTACCTTCAGATATTAATAGTGTAGATATACATGTACTGGAAAAAACAAAAACAACAACAAAAATTTGATAAAAACATTTTGGTATTTCATTTTAATTTTAACCTTCAAAAAATGTAACAAAAATAATGCTTAAATATTTCTTGAAAAAAGGGAAGAAAACAAAAAACAATTTTTTTAAAAAAAAGTGGCGTGATGCGAAATGGAAAGTCTCTTCCTCTTCAGATTCGAACCTGGGAAGTACCATTCTATAAAGCAAGCGCTTTAAACAGCTGAGCTATGCTTACTCCAGGGAAGAGTATTGAATTGAGCTTTAAAATAAAGGTAGATTTTTTTCAATACGCCATTTCGTTGAAGATTTTTTTTTTCGGGCTTCATTTTTAAGTTAATGCTTTCAAACTTCATATATGGATTGAAAGCAACGGTAATTTTTAAACAAAAAACTTTAAATTTATTTTGAAATAGTTTTAAACATTTCTTTACGTAAGTATTTTTAAAAAAAATATTTAGTTTGTTTTATTTGCAATATAACATATTATATATATGTTATAAGCAACTTGTATATATATATATGTTATAAGCAACTTGTAAGCATACATTATAAACTTGTATATAAACTTCAAATTTCAGAACGTGATTAATACCTTTAAAAGAAAAACTTTTTTTGGACTTCATTTGATAAAGACTGATAAAAGGAAGAAAGATATATTATGTATATATATATTTTTATTATATTAATTTTTAAATATTTTTAAAAACCTCTGAAAGAAAAGGAGTTCCGAATTTTCCGCTGGAAATAAATGATCTTTCCGATTCTCTGCAGATAGCGCCACGTGCATAATAAATGCGTTTTAAGGTTTTTAATTAATATCTTTTTAACTAATTGGAGTATCGGAATATAAATGGTCGAAACGGATTGCTCGGATCATTCCCGAAATTTTGATACCTTCTGCTAGTTTTTGCGTCTTATGGTTCTTGAGATCATTGGGCGACATTTCTACCTACATAGATACATTTGTTTACCTTCGGATTTTAATGGTGTAGATAACAGAAGAATATTAAAACATACATTTTATCTTTAGACATATATACTTCCTACCAGATTGTGAATATTCTATTGTTTTTACTACCTTGGGTTCCACGATATAATTTTATACTTGTCAGCACAATGTTTACCATAACTAAATAGTTTTCTAATGGAAAATGCACCTTTTTCCATTTGTGGAAAAAAACACATAAAGTGAAGGACAGGAAAGAACTTATCGGCATATCAACAAACTCTCTCATACAAAATACACAGTACATCTCACACAGCTATAAACATTTTAATGCCATTCAGAAAATTATGTTTAAGAGAAATATATTTTTTATTGTGAGTGGCTACAAAAACAAATTAAACTCGGAATACGTAATGTGATTGCATTTAATCTCAATAGACCTTGACTTCGACAGTTTGTGTGAAAAAAAGATTATCAATTCATTGCATTATCATTATTATCTACGCTTGTATAAATGAAAAATAATGAAATCAATAATAATTCATTCCATTTTAAACTTTCACGCCAATAAATGTTTATAATGGGCTTAAGTCTAATAAAAAGATATATAATTTTTAAATGCAGCCTGCAGGATTATGTTTTTCCGAAGTGGCCTGCAAGGTCATTTGGTTTGGCCATCCTTGTTCTAAGCCAAGATCAGACAGCGAGAATAACATTTGAGTGTATAGTATTCTTCATAATCTTTTTTGAACTTGAGAATTTCGCGTCTTTAGTCCTTCACAAACTTGAACGATGGAGAAAAAGAGCAATAAAAGATAGGTCAGTTGGTGCCATATAAACGGTGTCACAGACTGTACAAGTCAAACTGAAAACCCATCAATTGAGAAGAATGCAGAAGCCTCCTAATCTTTAGTTTTGAACAAAAATAGATGGGGGGTTGTGTTTTGAGTGGTTGGGAATGAACAGAAGCCATCTCTAAACATGAAAAAGGGGGTGATTCTAACAGTGATGTCATTTTTTTTCATCATGGCAGCTGTCAGAAAGTTGAATAAAGTAAGCGAAAATTTGGAAAAATAGAAGCATGAAAAAAAAATGTTTATTTCAAAATCGAGAAACTAATGGAAATTAAAAAAAAGGGCAGAAAATCCATCTTTTATGAAGGAAATATTTAGCTTCGATCATTACGACAAGTACTACATGAGTAATTCACCGTTCTTTGGACACGCCCCCTCCCGAAAGAGGGCGCTTTCATCGTTTTAGAAATGGGACCCTTAAGCCTACAAGCAGCTTCATCTTTTAAAAATAAGAAAATTCAATTAATTCACAAAATATTGGTTAAATATTAAAATTACATCAAACAAGTATTTACATGTAGAGCCAAAATGAGTTTCTTGGTATACTTAAGCATAAAACATTTGAAAGCAAAACATAGAAATTATGATACGCATACTATTTTGTAATTTTATGCAACATAAATTCATAAATTACATTTTGCTTTCCTTCTTCCCTAGATATAACTAAAAAAGTTTTTTCTTTTCAAATATACAGGAATGAAGCATTTGATAAAAATCCACGTATATGTTTGAAAACATAATTAAGCAAGATTCTCACTAAACAATTTTTAATATGCATAAAATTTCACTTTTTCAATTAACTTTTTGCATATAAGATTTAAATGATAACATTACGCTATTCAATTCAAACAGAAGTACACATTTAACTGCAGCTCTTCAAGATATATATTATAAATACGAAAGTATATGTTTGGTAGTCTTTCACGGAAAAACAACTGAATGGATTTAAAGAAACTTTACAATAATATAGCTTATACATCAGAATAACACATAGGCTCTAATTTATAAAGATATTTGAAGTTTCCAAAATATAACGATAATTATCAAGAAAATAGGAAAAAATTCTGCCATCTGCAAAAAAGCACATGACAGCATATATCTATCTTTTGTGTGTAGCAAAGCTTTCCCTTTTGTTTTGTCTTCGCCATGCATCAGTGTGCGCTCACTTTTAATTTATTCCGTTGATCAGTGTAATCACTATTTTTTTTATTTCATAATAAAACTAGATTTCGAAGGGAGAGGTGGTGGCAAGATTTTAGCATAAAATAAATACAACAAAAAGTAATATTAATATATTACACTTCCAGATATAAATAATTTACACTATTTTAAGCGTTCATTACACAAAATTTGTAACAATGTGTTACTTTTGCTGCTCAGATATCAGTTTAGGAAGATGCTTTCAAAAATTGACTGACAAGAGAGTTTGGGGGTTATAAATAAATAAAAATTCCTTTTATCAGCTATAAGATCTACAGACTTAAAATTTAACAAATATGTTCTTATTTTTGTTCAGCTGAGATATGCAAAAAGCTTTTTTTTTGTTTAATTTGCAATTCACATAAAATTAACTTATTAAAACTCCATTATCCTTCTATCTGTATTGTTTAACTTTACAATTCACCCATGCGAAGAACAGGTATACCAGCTATATAATATACATAAAATATTATAAATCTATACACGAGATTTTCTCTTTTACTGCTACTTACGCAAACGGTATGTCAGAATTATTTGCTAAATGAACATTTTTAGTCAATTTTATTATTTTAAAACCTAAGAAGGAAATTTTTGTTAAAATAATGAATATGTTAGTTTTGTATAATATACTTTTTTTTCGTCCGATACGTGTTTAAATAATTTACTAAGCACAGTGGAAGGAAAAACTATAAAATTATAATAAAATATCAAAATGTTTTTTCAGATAGTTTTTTCTTCCTTTTGAATATTTTTTTCAGTACATGTAAATATATATCTAAGCTTTCCCCCATACTGTTTTTTCTATAACTTACATATATATATATATATATACTATAATAAAATAAAAGTGAAGAAGTACTAGAACCTACAGTGCTAAAGAAGGAATTCACTAAACACAACAAATGTAGATACAAAAAAGTCTTTGGACTAAACTGGAGACCTATTATGATTTCTAAAGCTGTCGCTGAATTAGGCCAGTGATTTAAGGTTAGAAAATATGCTTTATGGATCCAACCTTCCAGGTACAGCAGAAATTTTCAACGTAACAGGGGGGGGAGTTGAAAAGTTAAGCCTAATACAACATGTGGAAGATGAACCTGATAATATAGTAAAAACAAATTAAGAAAAGAGAAAAATAATGAATTTCTCAAGGAAAGGAATAATAAAAAAAAAAATTTACATAGAAAAAATTAGGATAAAAACATTCATGTAAAATAAAAACTGGAGAAATCGAGAAATCAACATTCTACGTTAAGATCCCACGCGAAATGACTGAAACAACAACACAAGAAGGAAAAAAAACGTGGTGCCACCAGGATAGTTATTTTGCAATTAAACTAACCACTAAGATTTTTTAAAATAAACTAAACAAAAGAAGTTTTAACTAAAATAATGAACAAAGTTAAGAATAGATAATATCAAATAGAAATATATTACAAAGTAAAATTACTTGGATGATTAAATACTAGATAGATACATTGCAATTAAAATAAGTGCTTATAATATTTTAAAATATTTTTTAAAAATAAACTAAATAGAAGAAATTTTAAATAAAATATTGAACTAAGATAAAAATAGATTTAATTAGAAATAGAAATATATTTATAAATAAATTTACTTGGATAATTGTATTCTAAACAATTATTGCATAAATTCACAAAATTACTTTGTTTTATGTTATCAGTAATTAAATCATTTTCTTTTTATAAAATTTAAGATAATATTTCTAAAAATTGATAGGTGTATGTTACTACCCCAGAAAGGCATTTTTATAATGTTAAAATCAAATGAGTCTCTTTTATCAAAAATATTACTTAATTGCAAATTATTCTGAACATTTAATTGAAGGTCCAAAAAGTTAGCTGACTCATTATTATAATTAGTTTTTACTAATTTTACATAGTGGGGATAATAATTAAAGTTAGGAACAAAGTTTACTATATTATTATACATAAATAAGTCATCTATGTATCTAAAAAAGTAAATTATTTGTTAATTAAAAAGTACATCATCTATTATTTTTGAAAAAAAATATATTTTAAAGACATTTTAAGCTAATTATATGTAACGATTGATTGATTCATGAAAATCTGAAATTTATTTTATTATTTTAGTTTCTTAGAAACTAACTATGAAACTAACTATACGAACTATATGAACTAACTATAAATGATGAAAGTTTTTTATTTTACTCTTAGCATCAGAATCGTTCTCTTTTTATTGCTTCACATTAATAATTTTTAACTAATGCAATATTTTTTTTTAAGTCATACATCAAAATTTGAAGCTCATCTGTGAGGGGGAGGGGAAGAGCGAACAATAGTTTTACACTAAAAAAAAACCTGAGAGAGGGAAAAGAAACCTGTCTTAAGTCAAAGATAAGTGGAACAAATTTCGAAAAAAGGAAATAACTTTAGAAATCACTCACATTGTACGCATACAAACACACACATAATTGCTGGCATCATGAGGGAAAGAGAAAGACCGTGCAACGCCAGGCCATGCAGCTAGTCTTTCATATTTTATAAATGCAAGTAATAAAGTTTGTAAAACAAGATTATCTTTTAAGATAAATATTTTTTCGAAGACAAATCATGTTTAAATATAGACATAATTCTCTAATATAAAAAACACTAAATATAATTATAACATAACTAAATTCTTGAATATACATGGAAAAAAATTATATTCTTTAATGCAATTTACCTGTAACCAGAGCATTTGTAGGATTCATATAGCTTAGAATTAAAAAATTCTATCTCGCACAATATAAGACTGGCACTAGAAGCTAGGTTTACAATTTTCCAAGTATTTTCAAATAGTCGAGGCATTGATTCAGCATTTGTTCCACCTTGTTTACGACATAAAGTAACATTAATCCTGCCATTTTTTTCAAGAACTTTTTCCGCACTGTAAAAATTATAAAACATAAGCTATAAACAAATATACGTATATTTAAATTAATTATAGAAAATTTTAAGATGAAGGGTGATTATTTAAAAACAAAACCTTTTGGAGAAAATAAGGACTAAAAATAAATAAATTACAACCCTGAAGAAAAATAAATACATTTTACGAAATATGACCGAAGGTAAAAACTAATTTTATGCACACAGAAGTTACCAATAAAGTTTGAAAGCCCTCAATGTGCACATTACCTAGTAATCTGTAGATTACGTCACTTTCTTCCATTAAAGAGTGTGTACACACATCTATAAAATAGTTTTCCACACTTTAAGTAATATGTACATCAATATATTCCAAACTGTGAAAATGCAAAAGTATGAATTTTAAAATTTTAAGGATGTTTCTGCTGCAGAAAAATCTTTATGACAAACAGCAATAAAAAAATCACTTGCTAAGGAGAAAGGATTTCATAAAAAAATATCGCAAATCTATGTGCCACAAATAAATACTCTAGTCATCAGAATCAATTTCTATGTAATTCAAAGTCTCCAAACTTCAGAATGTGTAAACAAAAACAAAAATTATTGTAAGTTTTGAAAATTCCTTTTCCTTAATTGTAACAATACTTTTACACAATTATATTAATTATTTGTATTTTATTCATTCATTAATTCCATCAATTTGATTACTTATATACATATATATAGCATGTTTAGACAATTGTCAGTATATTATACACATAATATTACAATTACTTTTAAAACTATAACTTTGAAATAAAGGTACAATGCTTTTTTCAGTTAGCAGAACCCACTAATACTGAATTTGAGTGTTGATTTAAGTAAACAAAAACATTGCTGTTGATCAAGCAAATATCTTATTTTTAATTTAACAAATGTTTAACAACAGTTTAACATTGTGTGAAATATAATTTTTTCTTATAATAAATGATTGGTCAAGTTAATTTGCATATGACACAGGTAATGTGTATGTTACTTGACATTTTCATTATTAAGTTGCTTATATAACGTTAATGATGTATAATGAATAAAACCTAACAATTATACACCAATACTCTTTGCTCATTATATAAAGTAGACCTTAAGACTAGAATTTCACACATGGAGTCCTTTCAACTCCCAAATGTTAATAAAATTTCGATATATTCTTTTTCTGAATTTTAGTTACTTTTTTTTGCAACTCTTATTTTTCTATAAATGTTTATTTATACAGAAAATTATAAATTAGTTGCTTATTTTATAAATTAATTAAGGAGCAACTCTCCTAGAAAGTCCAACAGAGTCAAATCAACTTCATACTGTAAGGGTTCAAAAGGAAGCCACCTGCTACAGGGGATGGTTAGTTCCCCCCTGGAATGTGAAGATTCACCATGTGGTCAAAAGACGTAGCTAGACAGGGGACGGAAATTTCCGTCCCCCTTTGGGGGTTAGAAAAGAATTCCTTCTGTCTTTGGGTACGAAGGACGGAAGTCATGTCGAGTGTTGGTAATTCTGTACTGAGTGTTTTTCTTTAAATGTTTTTCTTTTAAAATAAACTTTAATATTTAAAATTTAGACCTCACAGTTTTAATTTGTTTCTGTGCAAAAACTTTAATCATACTTTTAAACTTTAGACATACTAAGATAAGTAAAATTCTCCCATGCATTTTCGCCTTTCATATCCAACCCTCTGACTGAGAAAAAAGGTTTCTGCACACCTGCAGAAAAGACCGCCTACTGTTTGCGATATTCTTCCTATGAGTTATTTGAATGACATTTCAATTTTTCTGTGACTTTTTTTACTGTAACTGGGATTGTCAGTTTCAGCAGAAAAAACACACAATAATCATGAAAAAAAGTAACACAAGATGAAATAGCTTATCTTTTAACAAAGTTTTTAGAACATGAATCCACTGGCCGTGAACTGGTCTAAAATAAAGAAATTATGGAAATAATTATTCTTCTAACTATAATACAAATGAAGTGTTAAATAAATACTGCATCTGATAAAGATAAAATTCATTTTGCTCCAGATGGTACACTGGATAATGCCTATAAATAAGAAAAGTCTAGGCAATCTAATGCAAAATGTCACATGCCAGGCTACTGATCCAACCAATGCCAAAAATTTGCCAAAAACTCCAACTGTTTAGAATTCATGGCTATTATTTGCAGATAACAAAATTTTGCGACAAATAAAAAAGTTCGCTAAAACTGAGGCAAAATGCATACCTGAAACTGATAACTGGACAGCCATGAAAGCATTAATTTACATGCTTAGACACAAGTGATGCAAAATAATGAATTGATGGGTTTGAGTTTGTGAAAAGAGACTAAGAAAAGAAAAACGTTTTGTAAAATTGTATAATTTCTATGATTTGATTTGAAATCAATACCAGATCTATGCAGTTAAAAACCACAAATTTGGAATGATTTGAAATGGATTTGTAGAAAACTGCATTGACCACTTCAAACATCAGGAAAAAACATTAGTTATTTCCAAGTAAAACTTGATCTTTTTTATGCAATTCATACTTCCAAACCATATAATTATGGGCAAAATGCTTTAAGCTGCAGATTACTGAACAAAGTATTTGCTGAACGTATCCTTCTGAGTAAAGTGAAGAATGACTATATAACTAAAATTTATGAGAGTATGAAGTGATATAATGGATGAAAACAGCAAATTCTACACAGAGGAAAAGATGTTAGACCTAATAAAATTTTTCACGTTACTCTAATTAAAGAGTAAAAAAAAATCTATTTTGGAAGGGACTGTAAGCAAGGCACAGGGATTTAATCCATATTCTTGAAAAATTTTAAAGAATAAATTGTATGAAACAAAAACTCTAAAGTGTGAAGGTACAGGTACTAGTCCGATAGAAAATGTTAAAATTCTGAGTATTTTTCTTCTTTCCAGTGATATTAAAGACAATGAAAAGAAGAACACTTTACAAACCATTAGATTTTATAATCAAACTAAATATGGTGTATATATTATTCTTCAGATGCCTTAAGAAATATCTGGTGAAGATGCCTTACTGAAGAGAAAGCAAGGGTGCATACTTTCTGTTAGAGTCCAACTCTAGAGGACGCTGTGAAAGCGCGGCTATATAAAGATGTAGTGGTACGCCCACAGACACTCAAGAGAGTTAGCGGTCTGTTGCGAGTTACCATATTGCCGAGTGTTGTAATTAGCGTCTGATGATAGTATATTTAAAAGTATAATAAAGTCTTGTTACGTTTGCAAAGAAGTGTGGAAGTCATCAATTCAGTAGTCATCAATTTTCATTCCGTCCTGATCAAAACACGAAATCACCATGCATGAGTGCTGAATTCGAGTGAGTCTACAACAGATCAGAAGTGGGATATTGTGAATGCCTTGGTTTTATGAAGCGAGTAAGTGAATCTTCACTTTTCTTTTTAAGAACAGAGAGAAGAAATTTTTTTGCTGAAATTACAATTATTGAGTTTTATGTGACTTTGAGACTTTTTGTGAATGAGAATTAAAAAACTGTGAAAGGGTTTTATACATATTAAAAATACTGGTGTGCGAAGATTAAACAAAAAATGTCTTTAACTAAAGGGAGAAAAGTAGACTTGATAAATGTGGCCCTAAAATTGAATGAAACTGTTACACCTGATAGTAAAGTTATCAATTTAGAAATTATCATAACCAGACCTGAAAATTATGAGGAAGGTTTTGTAAAAGGTTTATTCGACATGGCTATCGAGGAACGTGAAAAGGCAGAAAGGGAAGGAGAAAAGGTTAAAGCTAAATTTAAATTAGAGAAATTAAGATAACAAAACTTAAATATTAAAACTGAATCCAATCATATAAATAGTGATCCGTGGGATATGCATAATTTAATGCAAAAATTTGAAATCGAAAAAGGAGACATAACTTTCTTTTTAATTCTTTTCAAAAGGCAAGCTTGACTAATTTCATTAGATAACGAGATACTGGTATCCAGCTTATTAGATTTATTGCCGTATGAAATAACTAAATTAATTGCTCATGAACAAGAAGAGAAAGCAAACAATTATAATCAGGTAAAAAGATTGTTACTCAAGAGTTCAAATTAAGTCCTGAATCCTTTCAGCAAAAATTTTTTAACCACTAAAGATCATCAGAAAACATTTGGAAGGATTTTGTTTATGAATTGCGTTTATATTTTGAAGAATGGTTTAGAGACGTTGGGGTAAATGACTTCAAGAAATTAAAGGATTTATTTATTACCAAACAGCTACAGAAAGGAATTTCCTTGACCATTCAGGAACATTTCATAGATGATTGGTTTAATTTAATCAATCCAGAAGAGTTAGCCGACAGATTAGATGCATATGAGAATGTGTGTGTGTGCAAGAAGGAACAAAAATGTAACCATCACCTGCAAACGATAGAATGACCCCAAGAAGTGATTATCTAAATTCTGCTAATCATGAATTTATGCAAGAATGAACAACAATACAATAAAGAAAAAGATGCAGGTAATTTTCCTATGAACCAATCTTATTTCATTAATAGTAATCAAAGAAACCACAAAAAATCCAGATTTAAATGCGAACAGAAAGTTTTAATGTTACAAATTGTTTAGAATTCGGTACCAAAAATTATTCCTGTTTGTGAGAAATGCAAGGCTGAAGGTCATATGAAGTAACATTGCAAATTTAATACATGGTATTTAGATGCAATTCCACTTGCGATTGGAAAATGAAGATTAGAATAGATGAACAGAGCCCAAACCTGTGTATACTGTATCAAATAGGGAAGACATATCACATAACAAAAAAAATTTCGAGAGAAGAAAGTGCTCAACATGTGAGCTGAAAGAAAACGCCATGAGATGTCAACTTGTTGGCCTATGCTCCTTTAGTCCTGCAGATTTATCTGTATTAACTGCTAACCGTATCTGACGTCATTGCAAATTGTGTTCGTTTTCCATTGGTCCTGACATCAGAGGTGGTTAGTATATGTATATATTTTTCTTTATGGAATCAGGTGAGTTCAGAGATGTATGCTACCAAGACAGAGGACTTTAGATTAGTTGGTGGAAATTGTACTTAAGTTATGTTATCGTTTTTTATTTATGCACCAAGTGATAGTCTACACCTTGATGTGGAAATATTTTAATAAACCACACGTTACCTGCAAATTTCAGGTAACACAACTAAAGCCTCAAAGAAATTTCACCAGTTATGATGAGATTCAGGTGAAAAATCCCACGATGATGACAAGGAATCAAGAGTACAACAAGGAGTCAGCAATGCAAAGGGACTGGTAGAGAGATGACGAATGGCAAGATCTTTCCTTTGGATCATTCTTTGTTGAAGAATTGTGAGACCGAAAATAGTGACTGATATGAACTACGCGTTGTTAAGAGACAAAATATTTGAACTTTGTGCATTCTTAAAGAGTACTTTTTGCTATTTTAGAATTAATGTGTGTGTTTGTCTATTTAGAGTTTCTTAAAATTCTTAACATTATCTTTCTTATTTGTCTGTGCTTTTGTATGATTTACTTTGTAACTTTTCAATGTGCACATAGGTTATTAATGTGTGAGTAATTACTTCAAGTGTAATAAATGTGTATTCAACAATCAAGACTATTGTTACATCAGGAAAGGCCAAGTGTTAAGAGTCCAACTATAGAGGGTGCTGTGAAAGCACGGCTATATAAAGATGTAGTGGTACGCCCCAAAACACTCGAGAGTTAGGGGTCTTGTGAGTTACCATATTGCCGAATGTTGTAATTAGCGTCTGATGATAGTATATTTAAAAGTACTTAATAAAGTCTTATTATGTTTGCAAAGAAATGTGGAAGTCATTAATTTGAGTAGTGAGTCATTCCGTCCAGATCAAAACACGAGATCACCATGCATGAGTGCTGGATTCAAGTGAGTCCACAACATTTCTGACAACAGGTTAAGAAATTTAGCTGCAATAAATACCTGGCACATTTATAAAGTTACGAGTAAAAATTGGATATACAGACAAGTGTTTATTAAGCTATCTGTAGATGAATGACATTAAAATTACACAGTTTCGAAGAATGAAATGAAAATCTAAAATGAATTAAGCATTAGAAACAAGAACCCTAAACAGAAAAAGTATGAAACAAAATTTTGTAAAGGCAACATAACTTTCAAATGAAAGAAAATTGTTTGTAAAAAATGCTTAACCCAAACTGGCCACACTTGTAAAACCTGTATCACATAAAATTAATTTTAAAATATTCTGGAAATATTTTTTTTTATTATCTCCTTCAATGTCTTGGATCTAAACTAAGTGCTCTAATATGCACATATACTCATTTCTGTGTGTTTTGTATATAGTTGCCCCTTCTAAAACAATGGAAAGTACAGTGGGTAGTCTAGGGAGGAAAAAAAAAGTAACAAGCATTCTAGAGTTAAATATAAGAGCTTTAATGATTCCACCCAGATATTTGAAAGATGGAGACAACACATAAAGACAATATTAAACTAAAATTTAGAAATGCAGATTCAATCTTTACATCAGACCTTATGCAACAAAAGTGGTTCTGAAATATATCTTAATATTGACAAGCAAAAGAAACTTTTTTAACACTTAAAATGGGAATGCTAAATTTCAAGTTGTATTTTTAACACCCTCTGTGTAAGATGCATAATTAAGAACTCCCCATCTACTTTAAGTTAAGTAATTAACAACATTAAAAAATATATTTCCCTTAGAATGATAAACATTTTGAGATTAAAACATTTATTTTCATAACTTAACTTTAAATCATCTGAATAAATATTTGGGATAAATATATTCAGTGAAATTAATTAGTTCATTCTGTAAAACTGATGCTTAATTATTAGTAGAGTTCAATGAAAAGGTAGACAAAATGGCATTTGTAATGCAGGTTGTCTTATGTGTGATGTAAGTATTTTACACAATTTTTAAAGAGAAAACTAATTATTAAAATATTTATAAATCTTGCGACTAAACATACTGGTTTAGTAAAAAGATTCAACTTATTATAGGTTTCATGAATAAACTTTTTATTTATAAATGATTTTCCTATTTTTACAAATTTCACTTCAATTAAAATAGAATCTACTAAAAATTAAGGGCCCCTTTTTGCATAAATAAATTGAAAATAAAACAAACCTGACCTAAATACAAATTATAATAAAAAATTTAGATACTCAACTTCTAAAACTGACAAACCTTATTAAAAAATGTTCCACCAATTTCCTGTTTTCTTTAATGTTCATTTTTTTAGGCACATGTGGAAAATGAAAAAGTATTTTTGAAAAGAGATATTTACTAATAACAGGATGATGTTCAAGCTTCATGGCATCGACATCAGTGTAAACAATACCACCTGAAAGTAAAACTTACTGTAATTTGAAAAAATATACAAGCCAAAAAAAAAAAATTATATGAATTTATATTTCCTTAGCATAAATTATTATTTTTTGAATAAAGAAAATATCTAAAATAAAAAAAGATTTACTCTTTTCATATTACTAGTCAAAAGTTATCTGGATGTACTTGCTAGCTAATTATTAAGATTTAATGTACCACCAAAAGAAAACAATTTTTTTAACCAGACATGTATTAAATGCTGAATTCAAATGCAATCATGGTCCTTAATTGAACATATTGTTGGAACTGCAAAATGACCAGATAATATTTCTCTCTCCTTAAAAGTTCTATGCTTTTTAAGGGGAAAAAAAAATTTGAATTTTCTGGAAGAGATGCTTGGTTATGAAATCGTCATAACAATTTTACTATATGAATTAAAACAAAAACATTTGTGTATTGCAGTCTGGTAACATAAGATTCATCTTAGAACATATAAAACTCAATTTAGAGCTAATTAATGAAAAATCTAAGGCAATCAACCGCTACATTATAGAAGATGCTGTACAGTCTTCAAAATCCTGACAAAAGGTAATCAAATGCACTAACTTTTAATAAAAGGAAAATAAATTAAAAGTATGGTCTTCAAAAGTTGGTTTTAGGCATATTTAACAATAATTCAAGCATCTACTTTGTTTCACTTCCAAAATAGAATGATTCCTTCATTGAGTCTTGGCAATTTGCCTATGACCAAATGAGCTTTGGTCTTTCATTCTACCCATATCATGTCTGACATTCAACGATTCTTGTTGCATCACTCCTTATAATGCCAGAAAACTGCCTAGGACATTTGATTTTCTCTTACATAGTTACCCTTAGCACCACACTTACTATATGATAGCTGTCTTCAATTCAGTTGTTCTTTAGTATATATATATGCAATATATTAGCAAGCAAAAAATTTACATTTTGATTAAAGGCAATTAAGTGGTTGTGGCCAAAAAATTAAAAAGGCTTGTTTGTGATCACATCATTTATTCGAGAATGCTTCTCATACAGTGCCAAAATGCAAGAGAGATTATTCAAATATCAATTTTTTATATAAAGGGAAGAGCACATTATAAAAAATACAGCCATGTGTTTACGCAAAGGAAATAATTAGTTATTTATATAAATGGTATCATTGTTTAGGATACATTCATCCCGATTAGAAAGGCACATGAAAACAATTAATGATATTGTATTTCTTGGAATCGTCAGTACATCTTTTTAAAATTCAAGGTTTAAATAATCTAATATATATTATAAATGCCAAAGTTTGTGAATATCTTTGTGGGTCTTTCACGCAAAAACAACTGAATGGATTTTAATGAAACTTTACAGTAATATAGCTTATACATCAGAATAGCACATAGGCTATAATTTATAGCATAGACTATAATTTATAAATATATTGTATGAAGTGTCCAAAATATAACGATATTTGTTAAGTAAGTAGGAAAAAATTCAGCCACATCTGCGAGCAATTCTAGCTTGCGCTGCAAAAAAGCCAAAACGTCAGCATATATCTGTTTTGTTTGTGAAAAAACTTTTTTTTTTGTTTTGGCTACGCAAGGTGCTCACTTCTAATTGATTCCACTGATCAGCATAATGCCTATATTTTTTTTATTTCAGAATAAAATTAAGTTTTGAAGGGAGAGGTTGTTATAAATTTCTCTTTATTTTAATGTTTTTTTTTATGATTTTATTATGTACATTTGGTAGTAAGACATTGGTCTTTTTTCCAAATAAATGCTTTTATCAGTTCTGATACTTAAAGTAAATAAAACTTTCTCTTTCACACTGCATCATTTGGACAAATTTTCAAAATTTGTTTGTGATTAGTAGTTAATTATAACGTTATAATTTTAATTGAATAGGCAGATATAATTAATTTTATACTTAAAAACGCAATAACTACTGTACTGTATTTTTTGGAGTGTGAGAGTGAGTTAATATTAATGTCGCACTGTTCAGCTACATGAAGGCTTTTGGCAACGGATCACGTAATTTTGAACCATGGTCAAGTGACGTGGACGACACCTGAGCTGGCACCCTCTTCTCCTAACTACCACACCAACTTAGAAGGAATATTCTACCAATACTTGGCAGGAATATTCTTTGAAATTCACTCTTCCAAGATATATGGCAGCACGGGTTCCATGATGAGTATTTTAGCGGAAAAAATAGTTTCAAAATTTAAGTGCCTTATGTTTTTGTATGTTAATGAAGACCTTAGAAAATGATTTGACTACTTATTTTAAGTGAATGGTAATTAAAAAAATAATTTTACAATGGAATATCTTTAATTTATTAGCTCTAATGGATTAAATTTTCCAAAGTGGAGTATTTTGTTTATGTATATCCCTTAACTAGATGTTACCCACCCGCTTCACTGGGTATTTCATGATGTTGTATATATACTGTTACGAATTTAGTCTTATTCTAATTGTTTCTACTCATTTGTGTTCATTTTTACAGTTTAATTTGTCGTATCTAATGTGATTTCAATCCTATTTACCTGTAATATCATTTCCACTGCATTGCACGGCCCCCATGCTTTAACATTGGTTTAAATGGTAAACTCGCCAAATATTGCAGCTAGCGCCAAGTTGGCGACGGATTTGGCGACTTAATTTTTGGCGCCAAATTTGGCGATATATCGCCAAATGTGGGCGATAAGCTTGGCGACCATGGCAACCCTGCTCCTAATAACCCTGTCTGGCAACCCAATCGCGGTATTGTAACACTATTGTATCGAATGTATTACTGTATTGAGCTTTTCTCGTACGTTCCGGATTTTGCTAGACCTTTCTATTTCTCGATTATTCTGGCAAGTGCAAGAGGTTTCTGACCGAAAGGTATAAAAAGGCCCGGCCGGCTAGTCAGTTAGTCAGATCTCAGCTTTCATGCAAGTGATACCTCTCTGTGCTTGAGAGAGAGACGATTGCATAGTGCGTGTGCTATTGCTTTTATTGAGTTATTATTTTTGTGCTGAGTGTTTACTATTGCTTTTGTTAGTGTATTACATCTGTGTTATCAGTATTTTCATCGATTGTACGTGACTTTCTCGAACTGTTCTACAATTTGTGGAGGACTGTTTTGTGGCCAAGAATAAAATTGTTTTGGATCCCGCTCTTCGGCTTCAATCATTTCGAACCCCCGAAAACGCAACTATTGGTGTCAGAAGTGGGATTGAATGCCAATAACAAGAGCGTGGAGGCCCAGTTCCAGACTCTTCTAGAAAAATTGACTGAAATGAAATCGGACTTGACCGCCAGCATGAATGCCAACATGGGCGAAATGAAATCGGAGTTGACCACCAATATCGCAGAAGTGAATACCAAGCTTACTAACGTAAACGAGCAGATCAGCGCCAATATGGACGAGTTGAATAACAAACTGACCGCGAACAAGGAAGAGTTGAAAAGTGATCTGAAGGGCATTGGCGACAAATTGACGACTATGGACAAGAAATTTGAAGAAATGGAAGGAAGAATCGAGTCGGTGGAAAATAAATTCGAAAACAAATTTGTGGATATAGAGAACAAATTTGAAAATAAATTCGAAGATATGGAGAGCAAACTAGATGCGAAAATTTTCGAAAAGGTAGAAGATGTTTCCATCTCGTTCAGGAGTGACCTAGAGAAATTGAAGCAGAAAGTCATGACTGGCCAAGGGGGTGAATTTAAGTTTCAAGCTCCTTATTCCAAGCCTTCCATCAAGCTTTCTACATATGACGGAAAGTCCTCTTGGCAGGAGTATAAGACCCAATTATCCATAGTGGCGGATGCAAACCAGTGGGACTCCCAGACCAAGGCCTGCCAGTTAGCTGCTTCTCTTCGAGCCGACGCTGCTGACATTTTGCAAACTTTGCCGGAAACACAGCGGCTGGATTTCGACGCTCTCGTTAATGCTCTGGAGTTACGCTTCGGAGAGAAATGTGTGAAGGATTACAGCAGACTCCAGCTGAAGTCACGGCAGCAGAAAGTGTCCGAAACGCTCCAAGAACTGGCGACGGACGTCGAGAGGCTTTCTCACTTGGCGTTTTCTGACTGTCCGACTGAAGTAAGAGAAGTCCTGGCGCTGCAACACTTCATCGACGGGGTGCGTGATCCGGAAATCCAGAAAGCTCTCCGAATGGCGGATCTCAAGGACTTAAAGGGGGCCCTAGTGTTTGCTATGAAATTCGAGGTAGCCCAGCAAGCAACACGAAAGGACAGACACCCCATACGAGCCGTCAACGAATCGGACACGTCGAACTCAAGTGTGGAGCGGTTAGAGCGACAGATGAGAAGCTTCATGAATAGAGTTGTCTTTGATGTCCCAGAAAGCAGACGGGAAGAAGACCCTTAAATGCTGGACCTGCGGTCGAGAAGGGCATCTGCAGAGAAGCTGCCGGGCACGCCAAGGCGCTGGAACTAATAGCGCCTCCCGGAAGGAGGTGTCGGAAAAACTAATTAATGGTCATCTCGTGGGGCGGAGGTTGCCAGATTTTGGAAAGCCCCACTTTCAAGTGTGTCAAATTTCGACAAAGAGTACCGGTGAGAATGGAATTTTTATAATGGGACATATATGTTAACGAGCTTCCCTGCAACATGATCATCGATACAGGAGCCAATGTGTCTATCATTCGGAACGATCTGGCTCAAAAATTAAAAGAGAAACTTATCTGGACCCCGCCCCGCGTGGTGCTACAGACCGTGACGGGGGAAAAGATTGATATTCACGGAAAATTAAAAGTCAAGATCAAGTTTGGAGACACTACCTACCAACATGCTGTATATGTCGCAGATATTGCAGACCCTTTCATTCTTGGACTGGACTTTCTAAAGGAGCATGGTTTCACTCTAGACTTCAACAAGAACGAATTACGTTCCATACACGAAGAAGTCACTATATTCAAAATTGAACACAGGACAGAATCTATTCTTCAGCTAACCGCTAACGAGAATATTACCATTCCCCCAAGGACTGAAATCATAGTGCCTGGATACATCGGTAACGATGTGAGTTTCAACTCTGGCCTAATTGGATCTGCGGAAAATAAAGCGAATGGATTGCTAATAGCTCCGACGCTAGTGGACCTTTCCAGAAAAACTATCCCGGTAAGAATTTGCAACGTAACTGAAAAACCTAGAGTGTTCCAGAAAGGTGAAGTGTTGGTAACCTGCAGTCCAGTAACGTGTGTCTGCAAAAGTTCGAGCTTGCTCCTATCCAACTCGCCTCAACAGTTGACTCCCGACCTTCTCGAAAATGCTGAATTGTCCCCCGAACAGAAAAGCTCCGCAGAAAGACTGTTCCAAGAATTTGAAGACGTGTTTTCTAGAAACAGTAGCGATATTGGCCATACTACAGTGACACGACACAGAATTGATACAGCAGACCATTCGCCGATTAAACAGCACCCAAGACGCTTGCCGTTTGCTAAACAGGAAGAGGTCGGAACACTACTACGAGAGATGCAGGAAAATGACATCATAGAACCGTCGAGTCCGTGGGCATCTCCAATCGTCTTGGTTCGTAAGAAAGATGGCTCCACAAGATTTTGCGCGGACTATCGAAAACTTAACGACGTCACCAAGGACAGCTACCCTCTTCCAAGGATAGATGACACCCGGTCATAAATGGTTCTCGACTTTAGATTTAAAGAGCGGATACTGGCAAGTGGAGATCCATCCAGAAGATAGAGAAAAAACAGCATTCACTTCCGGCCAAGGACTATGGCAGTTCAAGGTCATGCCGTTCGGGCTCTGCAATGCGCCAGCTACTTTCGAGCGCCTGATGGAGACCGTGCTAAAGGGTCTGACTTTTGAAACTTGCCTTATTTACCTGGATGACGTCATAATAGGAGGGCGTACGTTTGAAGAACATCTTCAAAATATCCGGAAGGTGTTATCAAAATTAAGGGACGCTAACTTGAAGCTAAACCCTTCGAAATGCAAGTTCTTCCAGAAAGAAGTCAATTATCTGGGACACATCATCTCTGCAGAAGGTGTTCGTACGGACCCCGAAAAAGTGTCCGCCGTAAAGAATTGGAAACGCTCTGAAAACCTCCGTGAGCTGCGAAGCTTCCTGGGACTATGTACTTATTACCGAAAGTTTGTGAAAGGGTTCTCTAACATCGCAAGACCCTTGCACAAGCTAACAGAAAGTAAACAAAAGTTTCAGTGGACAAAAGAATGTGAAGATTCCTTCCTCCAGCTTAAAGAAGCTTTGACGTCTTTACTGATTTTAATATATCCACAACCGGACAAGCCATTTATCTTGGACACTGATGCCAGTAATGAGAGTGTCGGAGCAGTATTATCTCAGGAAATAGATGGCCAGGAACGAGTCGTAGCTTATTGGAGTAAGTGTTTATCGAAACCGGAAAGAAATTATTGTGTCACTCGAAAAGAGCTACTGGCTATTGTGAAAGCCATCGAGCATTTCCATCACTATCTCTATGGCCAAAAATTTCTTCTACGTACCGATCATGCCTCTTTAACCTGGCTAATGAATTTTAGAAATACTGAAGGCCAGGTAGCCAGATGGATACAACGGCTCAACGAGTATTACTTTGACATCAGACATCGTAAAGGCTCCTCGCATGGAAATGCTGATGCCCTTTCAAGAAGACCATGCCCAGAAAATTGTCGTCATTGTTCCAGAGTAGAGACCAAATATGACTATGCTATACGCCAGATAACAACTTCAACAGCGACGCCACCCGATCCCTGGGTGACGAGAAAGTTCGAGAAGACCAGATGGCGGATCCTGATATTAAACCCCTTATAGAGTTTATGGAGTCTTCCAGCAATAAACCAAGTTGGCAGGACATCTCCGCTTATAGTCCTACAACTAAGCAGTATTGGGCCCTCTGGAATTCTCTACATCTCAGGAATGGTGTTCTATACCGAAAATTCGAATCAGAGGATGGAAAGACATTCAGGTGGCAATTAGTACTTCCTCGATCTCGTATCCCAGAGGTACTCAAAGAATTGCATGGCAGCCCAACAGGAGGTCATTTCGGCGTCATGAAAACTTTGCACCGAGTTCGAGAGCGATTCTTCTGGGGTAAAGTGAGAGCTGACGTGGAACAGTGGTGCAAGTCCTGTGATGCCTGTTCAGCTCGGAAGGGGCCAAAGATACGTAGCCGAGGGAAGCTGCATCGCTACAATGTTGGAGCACCCTTCGAACGTATCGCTTTCGATATCCTGGGACCTCTGCCAAGGACTGCGTCTGGTAATAAGTACCTACTTGTTGTCATGGACTACTTCACGAAATGGCCCGAAGTGTACCCCATTCCGGATCAGGAAGCCCCCACCGTAGCGGAGGCTGTAGTGCAGCACTGGATATCGAGATATGGGGTACCTCTTCAACTTCATTCCGATCAGGGAAGAAATTTCGTCTCTGTGGTATTGAAGGAGGTCTGTGAACTACTCGGAATTGACAAGACCAAGACCACACCTTTGCACCCACAGTCAGATGGCATGGTGGAGAGGTTTAATCGTACCATCCTGAATAACCTCTCACTGATGGTCTCCAAGAACCAACAAGACTGGGACCAGAAAGTTCATCTCTTTCTGCTAGCGTACCGCAGCGCCGTTCACGAGACTACCGGATATTCACCATCCCAGATGCTTTTTGGCCGGGATCTTCGTCTCCCTTGTGACCTGCTGTTTGGTCGCCCTCCGGATACACCTTCATCGCCTGAGGAGTACGTGCAGAATCTCCAGGCACGTTTTGAAGATGTACACAATTTGGCTCGAGAACGGATCAACCTGAGGACGGAGAAGACGAAGACTCGGTACGACACAAAAGCCACAGGACATCAATTCAAGGAAGGTGACAAGGTATGGTTCTACAACCCGACTCGACGCAAAGGACTTTCTCCTAAGCTACAATCGCATTGGGACGGTCCTTATACAATTTTAAAGATAATAAACGACGTCGTAATCCGGATCCGTAAGTCAACGAATTCGAAGCCTAGAGTCGTTCATTACGACAGGCTTGCTCCATATTATGGGCATAATTCTTAGTGTGTCAATTATCGTGTAATTTATTTTGAACATGGTCTTGTATAAATAAGTTAGTGTGTAAATAATCTTGTAAATAATTTTGTTTATTGTTTTGTAAGTGTTTATTTTCTACTATGCATTAGGTGTTTATTTTGTACTATGCATTAGGTGTTTATTTTGTACTATGCATTAGGTGTTTATTTTGTACTATGCATTAGGTGTTTATTTTGTACTATGCATTAGGTGTTTATTATTGCATATTCATTTAGTTGTTTTTAATCAATTGCTTTATTATTATGTTAACGTCTGATGAAGGGTTGTACTGCCCGGGACGTGCAGTTCTTGAGAGGGGGGCAATGTTACGAATTGTCTTATTCTAATTGTTTCTACTCATTTGTGTTCATTTTTACAGTTTAATTTGTCGTATCTAATGTGATTTCAACCCTGTTTACCTGTAATATCATTTCCACTGCATTGCACGGCCCCCATGCTTTAACATTGGTTTAAATGGTAAACTCGCCAAATATTGTAGCTAGCGCCAAGTTGGCGACGGATTTGGCGACTTAATTTTTGGCGCCAAATTTGGCGATATATCGCCAAATGTGGGCGATAAGCTTGGCGACCATGGCAATCCTGCTCCTAATAACCCTGTCTGGCAACCCTATCGCGGTATTGTAACACTATTGTATCGAATGTATTACTGTATTGAGCTTTTCTCGTACGTTCCGGATTTTGCTAGACCTTTCTATTTCTCGATTATTCTGCAACAGGTTTCTGACCGAAAGGTATAAAAAGGCCCGGGCCGGCTAGTCAGTTAGTCGAAAAACGGAGACCACGCACCAGTGATCTCTACGACCTTTTTACAATCATGAGCGATATCAGCGATTTTATGGATTTCTCACCGACGCGACAATCAAAAGTCGCAGCCTGCGAAAAACTCAGGGATACTGTTCACAGCATCTCAGCCATGCATAGCTCTATCTCAGAAGGTGCACGTACACCAACCATGAAGAACTCCTTCCTTGAACTCTACCAGATGACTTCTTACGACTTGGCTAAGAAAAAAAACGAATTGGTAAGTGAGCTCAAAACCCTTCCCCCATGTACAAGAGATGATTGCAAAGAGCATAAAATTCCCCCGATTGTTGAGGATTCTAATGTTAGTGAATCCACTTTGGATAAAACTAATCATAATGTCAAGAAGAAAAAACAAAATAAAAAGCGAAAAAATAGAGAACTAAGGAATCCTCGGAGGAATTTATTTTTCCGAAAAAGACGGCTCGGCCCGTCTCCCCCATTTCTACCCAGGACCCGATAGAAACAAAAAATAATTTTTCCGATCTCGATCAGGATGTTGAGCATCCACTCCCTACGAATGAAAATGTAATTTCCGAAACAATTACTCCCCCGACTAAACCCCCCTACCCAGTAATGCTTAAAATAAAAGATAATTTCCGTGATCAGATGAAACTTATAATAAATAAATTCCCAAATCTCCGCAACAGAATCGTTGGTGATGTTGTAAAAATGTTCTCTAATGATCATGAGGAACGCAGATCCCTCATTCAATTTTTAAAAACTGACATAGATTTTGAATTTTACGTCATTGATGTTAAAAAAGATAAGCCCATTAAAGCAGTAATTAAAGGCCTCCCCAACTCTTCTAAAACCGATGATATTGCTAGCGACCTAGCAGATGTAGGTTTCAAAATTGAAAGCTGTACTCAGCTTACTTCTAAAAGAACCAAAAAAACCCCTCCCATTTTTCTTAGTAATTCTCCCGAGAAACGCGCACAATAGCAAAATTTTCGACTTAACTCACCTAAGTTATTTACAAGTAAGAGTTGAGGGTTACCTCGTTAGAGGAATAACCCAATGCTTCAACTGTAATAACTTTTATCATACCGCCGCAAACTGTCACATGCAACCAAGGTGCTTAAAATGTGGAAAGAACTATGCCACGAGAAACTGCCTAATTAAAGAAAGACAGGAAAATCCATTCTGCATCAACTGCCAAGACTACGGTCACTCGGCATGCTACACTAAATGCCCCAAATTCCCCAGCCGAAAAAAGGAACCCCTTACGGAGACCCCAAGAAAAAGCGAAATTTCGCCTCTAAATGGATTAAAGAGGGAATTTCCTTCGCTAACGTTGTTAGCGGCGAAGTCCCCAATCAGATTCCTATCGATGACAAAAAGAAGATTCCCCCATGGATTCCTTTTAGTCAAGATAGTAATAACACCTCAGACTTAACTCAAGTATTAGAACTCTTCCAAATAATTTCTAATTTAGTCAAGAAAAATCCCAAAATCCTAGATCTACTCACTAAATTTAAAAAGCTAACTCTGATGAAGAAAAACCTGCCTTCTCGCAGAAGCAATTATGGATAAAATTTAAACTTTATCATTTTAATTTTTACTCATTATAATCAACCTAAAATTTTTCCCTTATACTTTTATTTTAAATTTAATTTACTCTCCCATATTTTACTTTTAATTCTTTTTAATATATCAAGATCATGCAATCAATTCCAAGAGCTCACTTCCATTCCATCTCAAAGCCACACCATAGAAACTGGTTTCAGCCAATCATATTGGATCTCTCTCGAAGTCACGCCCACCCCTCCAACAAAGTTCCAACACAACGAACATCGCAGTTCCAGATAGAGGGCAGAAGACTGCTGGCGCAGTCTAGGTACCTCAGACTTAATATAATCACCGTTAGTCAGTTAGTCAGATCTCAGCTTTCATGCAAGTGATACCTCTCTGTGCTTGAGAGAGAGACGATTGCATAGTGCGTGTGCTATTGCTTTTATTGAGTTATTATTTTTGTGCTGAGTGTTTACTATTGCTTTTGTTAGTGTATTACATCTGTGTTATCAGTATTTTCCTCGATTGTACGTGACTTTCTCGAACTGTTCTACAATTTGTGGAGGACTGTTTTGGCCAAGAATAAAATTGTTTTGGATCCCGCTCTTCAGCTTCAATCATTCCGAACCCCCGAAAACGCAACAATACTGTTTACATATATATTAATTATTGATATCTAGCATTAAGAATTCGATTGTATTGAAAAATATATTTATAGCTGTTACACTCTCGCCCCTTGATATAAAAAGAACATAAATTATAATATCTGATTTCTATTTATATCTAAAATAGAAAGAGAAAAAGATTTTTTTCTCTCACTTAACCTAATAATCAAGTGGATTTCCACCAAAGCGACTTTCAGTGGATCTCTACTCCATAAAATAAACATGCGTGCTAAATTTCAAGTGTAAATCTAACAGAGCAAAAACGGAATTTTTATCATCAATACCTCATTGAGAGCACTCTTAGCGGATTCCAATTCAACAAAAGAAGCATGCAAACCAAATTTTATTATTGTAGTCTTAGCAGTTCGAAAACAGGAATTTTTTCTATCAATATATGCTCCAATAACTCTCCCCGCTACCCCCTGGAGTTGATTTCCGTAAAATCCATTCTTAGTGGAACTCTATTCAACTAATGAAAAAAAAAGTGCTCAACAAATTTCAAGTAAATGAGTACAATTCAAAAACAGGAATTTTTCTATAACACGCCTTAATCCCTAGCAACCCCACTCCTTTGGGGGTCCGTTTTCGCAAAAATCTTTGTAAAAGGAAATTTATTCCATGAACGGAACATACCTTCTAATTTTCAAGCAGGTGTTTCTATTAGTAGAAAAGCGGAAATATTTATCTATTACGCCCCTTAATCCCCTCAGTGACCCTTGGGGATCAAATTTCCCCCAAACTATTTTGTAGTAGATCTCTACACCATGAAAGGAATTCGCTTACCACATCTTAAGACTGTACGTGTAATAGTTTAAAAATGGAAATAATTATCTATAACGCCCCTTAAGCTCCCGCAACGCCACTTAGGAAAGGATTTTCACAAAGCCCATTTTATGACAGATCTCTACTCAGTGAATAGAATCTGCTTACTCAATTTCAAGATTTTACGTCTAATAGTTTAAAAAAGGAGTTAGGATAACGCCACTTAATTCTCTACAACGCCACTTGGTGGTCGATTTTCTCAAAACCCATTCTGTTGGGGATCTGTACTGTATGAATGGAATCCGCTTACCAAATTTCAAGACTGTACATCTAATAGGTTAAAAACGGAAATTATGTATAACGCCCCTTATGCGCCCTCAACGCCCCTTGGAGGTCGATTTTCGTAAAAATCATTATGTAGGGAATCTCTACTTTATGAAAGAAATCTGTGTACCAAGTTTCACGACTGTACATCTAATAGTTTAGTAATTAAAATAATTATCTATAACGCCCCTTAAACCCCCGTAACGCCCCTTGGGGTTCGAACTTTGCAAAATCCGTTCTTAACTGACATCTACTCCATGAAGGGAACCTACCTACCAAATTTCAAGTCTGTAAGTTTAATAGTTCCGGAGATATTGTGATTAGTCAGTGAGTGAGTCGCTTTTCTCCTTTATATATATAGATTTGTAAATGTAGTGATCCAAAAAAAAATATTGTACGAAAAAAACTGCAGTAAATCATAATGCAGTTGGATAAAGTATTAAAGTGCATTTCTGCCCTACACGGCGGGTCTTACAAAGCTCTAATAAAGCTCGAGCTACGAAAGTAGCTAGGCATTTGCCAACTTGACTCTATCGTTAACATTTCGCTATGTTTTTCATTGAATCGCCATTATAATTTAAGAAACGGGGTTGCTTGCGAAAATTACAATTTTAAAATAAAATAAATACAACAGAAAGTAATATTAATGTATTACACTTTCATATATAAATTATTTACACTACTTTAAGCGTTCATTATGCAAAACTTTTAACAATGTGTTACTTTTGCTGAGCAGAGATGAGCTTAGGGAGGTATTTTGAAAAATCGACCCTCAAGAGTGTTATGAGGAATTATAAATAAAAAAAAATCCTTTTTATATCAGCTATTAGATCTACATACTTAAAATTTAACAAAGGTGTTTTTTGTTTGTTTGTTTAGCTGAGATATGCAAAAAAGCTTTTTTTGTTTAATTTGCAATTCACATAAAATTAACTCATTAAAAACTTCTTTTTCCTTCAATCTGTGTTGTTTAATTTTTCAGTTCACCCGTGCGAAGAACGGGTATACCAGCTAGTCAGTAATAAATATACCAACATAATGTTTTCAATGCTTTAGAAGAAGATAAAGTGAGACGTGTTTCAAAATAGGATGTTAGGATTTATGAATTAGATGTTAAATAAAGGAGATTTGAATTATGAGTAGATATCAATTTAAGTTATTACATATATATAGAATGATTCAAAACCAGTGTGACAAACAAGTAGGAGAGATACAGGGCACAAAGGTGATGTGGAATCAGATAACATTGTGGGGTTGAAAAAATGCCTTGTTCATGGTGTAGATATACTGGGTGCTTCTAAAAAAATATCAGAGTTTTAACGCTTTATAGTACTCATTACATATAACATATTAGTATGACTCATACATCAAATGAAAGAGCAACCGAAACAGTTTTGTTTGCTGCATATGTACGCGAAACGTATGCTAATTTTCCCCCTTTCTTGCCGATCAACGTACTAGTAGAAAAATGGCGACTAGTAAACAGAAAGCATTTCGTGTTCTCCAGTTTGCAAAGACAGAATCTGCTATTACTGTTCAACAAGCATTCCATATTAAGTTCAGTTGTCAACCTCCAAATGATAATAACAATCTTAGGTGGTATCATCAATTTGAAACAGGCTGTCTTTGTAAAGGAAAAAGGTCGGAAGGACCAAGGCTGTAACTGGTTCAGCCTATCTTGATGCTCTACAACTGTGGCTATTTCCTCAATTGGAAGTGAACCAAATAACTTCATTTGGCAGGAAGATGGTGCACCGCCTCAATGGCATCTCTCAGAATGCGATTGGTTGAATATCATTGTACCCAACCAATGGATTGGCTGCAAAGAGCCTCTCGATAAAGCTTGTATCGCATTGTCTTAATGTTCACCCAATCTGACGCCATGTGACTTTTATCTGTGGGGGTTCATAAAGGATTGTGCGAACATTCCTCCACTACCAGCTGACGTTTCAAACTTAAGACACAGGATGGAAGCAGATGTTGCAAGAATTTCCTCCGACACACTGAAAAAAGTTTGGGATGAACTTGCCTATCGATTAGATTTGTGCAGTGTGACGAATGGGCTCACACTGAACATTTATAAACTTGTAGGTAAAACTGTTTTAGTTACTGTTTCATTCAATGTATGAATTATACTTGTAACTTATATGTCAAATACTATAAAGCATTAAAACTCTGATATTCTTTTAGAAACACCTGGTACTAAAGGATGTATATTTTCCAAGTTTTATGGGAGTTTCTCAACACAATGATCCTGCTTGAAACTAATATTGAAAATTTAATAGCACTTGAAAATTGGTCACCAAAATAGTAGGGTAAACAAATACTCAAGCACCAAATTCGCTGCTTTGAAAGAACTACCATGAATTGGGAAACAATTGATGAGGACAAAGTAAAATAAGCAAAATGTCCTTCATCTAGCAGAAAACAAGAATTACATTTAAGAACGAGAATCTGAGAGATAGTCCAATGATTGGGTATTCCCCAAACACCAAATGGAGGATATTGTAAATAAATTTGTAATGGCCTCCCACCTGGAGAGGCCATCTCTTCATCTACTCGACCTAAATCTGTAGGGGATAAAGATTGATGACCCAAACAAGCCATCAGAAATCCAATTTATTATTACCAAATCTAATAATCTAAGATAAGCCAACTATAGAGGAAAATCTAGAGTGAAATAACAATAGCTCAAAACCTTATGTGAATAAGCACATGAAATCCTAATAGCTTAACTTTACTCAAAGTTATATTAAGAATCCTAACTTCCTTAATTTATGTTAATAGATAAAGCCTGTCCTATAATCACATGTCTAAATTCCGATCCTTACCATAACAGCACTGCTTTCAGCAACTCAGCTTCTTTTCCTTCCCCTTACTACTATACATACTATCTAATCTGCATATCAATGTTTCTTCTTGAGAAGGATGGCTGTGAAATAACTCAATTGCTGGCCCTGAAGATTCCCCAAGAGGATTAATGGAAAATCATGTAAAGCCTCGCCACAAATTATATGAATCCATACTATTTACAGTGCATCCAAGCATTGGTACCCAATCATCTACCTATATCAATATCTGCCAGAATTTATCGAATAAAGACATTCAATTATTACACTGCTCGGTGCAATTCCAGCATGGAGCTTTCTCCATTTTGCCTATGAAGTCTTGCAACACTTTAACATTACATTAATATCATTGGATCAATCATAGCAGTCCAGTTCCCTCTTCTTCAAGAACACTGGATCTATCAGGACAGGACATTTTTTTTTTGTTGGCATCACATGAAGTCATTAGCATACAAGACCTGTGTTGAATTTAATGACCTAATAAGCTATATCCATACTTGCCAAAAAAAATCTGAAATACACCAGGAATCTTCCAGAATGTTAAGGGTTCCATGTGACACTAATATTAAATATGTATGAATGTTTTGTAGTCCAAATTATGAACACCTTATATGGTGTGTGTGCATTTTATCAATGTAAAACCTGCCATTAAAACATTTTCTCTTGCAATAATAAATTGATGCTTCTGATTTTGTCTTTGGTTCTTAAGAGCAGGGGTGGGCAAACTTTTCAAGGGTATGGGCTACTTCCAATTTTTTCAAAATGTTGCGGTAAAAAAATCTTTCATTTTTAAGACCACTTTCAAAGCAAAACGTGAGATACAAACATAATAACAACAGTCACAAATATAATATCAAAAAATTCAAAATATGTTAGAAAATAAAACATTTTCATCTAAACTTAGTTCTTGTAGTTATAGTCAGTATAAGAGATAATCTACACCAGCTGCATTACCTGGCATTGCACAGGCTTTCTCTATTTTTATAAATTTTCCCTTTCCTTCACAAAATCAGCATTTCTAATACTCTTTTTCAAAATGATTTCCACCCCACCACCTCCTCTGCTAAGCTGGCATTGCTCGGGCTTTTACCTAGTTTATAACTTAAAATTCCCTGTTTCGAAATTTTTTGCTTTTCTTTGTCAGACAGTGTTTATTCCCCCCCCGGTGTTGCACAAAATTTTTTAATTGCATAACATTTTGACAAGGAAATTCACTTTTCCCTTCTCGCTATCAGATTGATTGATTGATTGAATATTAACGTCGTACTGTTCAGCTACACGAGGGCTTTTGGCAACGGACCACGTAATTTTGAACCATGGTCAAGTGACGTGGACGACACCTGAGCTGGCACCCCCCTCTCCTAACTACCACACCACACCAACGGGAGGACGTTTCAGCTCTCGACAGATTTAACGTGCATCGCTGCCCTACACGGCGGGTCTTTAGTGGTACTGGGCTCGAACTCGTGACAAGGCAAGCCACGATCCGATACCTATACCACTCGGCTACCGCGGCCACTTCTCGCTATCAGAGCTGTTGAGTAAGTGAACAGTGGGATTTTAATATTCACTCACTCACTGTACCTTTTTTTAAAATAGTGTTTGTTGAAAACAGTAGAAATTTTTAAAATTACAAAATCGAACCCAGGTCCAACAATTAGTAATGAAGCGCGTTAAACAATCACACTGTGAAATCGACAGGAAAAAGTGAAAAGACCTTCAAAATAAAAGGAAGAGTTATTCCTATTGTAAAAATGCTTTATTTGTTTAAGTTTGAATTTTTTTTCAGGCTTCATTTTTAAGTTAATGCCTTCAAACTTCATATATTGATTGCAAACAACAGTAATTTTTAAACAAAAAATGTAACAAAAATAATTATTTTCTAGCAAAAAGGGAAAAAAAACCGAAAAACACAATTTTTAAAAAAAAAAACGTAGTTTTTAAGAATTTTTTTCAATCTTTGTACAGATTACGGATTACTACACGCGGAAAAAAAGTTTCGTGAGATTATTTTAATAAATAAAGAAGTTATTTAAATAAAATTTTGAGTATTTGAAAAATCGTAAAAAAAAAGTTTTTGACATTCAATTTCACCAAATCTGGTGATTTTCAATATTTATATAGGTGCACCTTCTTTTCTAGTGTAACCTTTTATCAAACGCAACGGGCTAAAAGTTAATACCTTCAAACTTAACACATCGATTGCAAACAGTAATTTTTAAACAAAAAAATGAAACAAAAATAATGCTAAAATATTTCTCCCAAAAAGGGAATAAAATTAGCTGTATTAAATGTTGAATTAAAATTGTGAGCATTTTTTAAATGTTTGATACATGGGAAAAAAGTTTCCTACAATTATTTTTATAAATGAAGTTAAAAAAAAACTTAGCAGTAATTTTTAAACAAAAAATGTAACAAAAAATTCTTAAATATTTTTCCCAAAAAGAACAAAAAAAGGAAAACACAATTTTTTTTGGAAAAAACTTTAATTTTTAAGTAATTTTTCCAATCTTTGTACAGATTATGGATAATATCATTCTACAGATGGAAAAAAAGTTTCGTGATATTCTTTTTATAAGAAGTTATTAAGTATTTAAATAAAATTGAGTATTTTTTGAAAAATTGTAAAAAAAAATAAAATTTTGACATTCATTTTTGCCAAATCTGGTGAATTTTAATATTTATATATATGCGCACCTTCTTTTCTAGTGTAACCCTTTCATCAATTGATTGATTGAATATTAACGTTGCACTGTTAAGCTACACGAGGGCTTTTGATGATGGACCACGTAATTTTGAACCATGGTCAAGTGACGTGGAGGACACCTGAGCTGTCACCCCCTCTCCCAACTCCCACACCAACGGGAGGATGTTTCAGCTCTCAACAGATTTAACGTGCATCGCTGCCCTACATGGCGGGTCTTTAGTGGTACTGGGCTCAAACTCGTGACATGGCAAGCCACAACCCGATACCTATACCACTCGGCTACCGCGGCCTGTAACCTTTCCTCAAACGTAGAGGGCTGAGTGGAAAAAGTTTTCTGGCGCCAAACAGGTTTTCGTCGCCAAACTCGGAGCTATTGTAAAATTGATTTTTTTTAAAGTTTTAATTTGTTTTCGGGCTTCATTTTTTAAGTTAATGACTTCAAACTTCATATATCGATTGCAAAGAATGGTAATTTTTAAACAAAAAATGTAACAAAAATAATGCTTAAGTATTTCTCGCAAAAAGGGGGAAAAAAACAAAAAACATAATTTTTTTTAAAAAACCATAACTTTTAAGATATTTCATCAATCATTGTACAGATTACGTATAATATTCTACACACAAGAAAAAAGTTTCGCGAGATTATTTTTATAACTAAAGAAGTTATTGAGTATTTAAATAAAATTTTGAGTATTTTTTGAAAAATCATAAAAAATAACAGTTTTTGACATTTAATTTTTTAAATGACCGATTCTAAAAGAGAAAAGCATGAACTTTCTTAGCGTAAAATATTTTTTTCGTTAACGAAAGAAAATGCAAGCGGAACAATTTAGAAAACATTTTTAAAAAAAACGTATAGATTTTGACTCATTTTAAAAAAATCGTAGGAAATAGAAAATATAATTTTTTTTGTAAAATAAATTATACCGTATCGTGGCAAAGTAAATGAACTTTCCGATTCTGTAGTTAGTTTTTGTCCGAGTCTCATAAAAAAAATTAGATCCTGTTTTAAAAACGTCTAAAAGAAAAAGTTCTGAGATTTTGAACTTGGCCCCTGGCAGTGAAAAATGACACCAATTATGCGTTTTAAGGTTTTTAATAATATCTTTCTAACTAAATGGAATATTGGAATATAAATGATCAAAACGGATTCCTCGGATTGTTCCCTTTTTTTTTGGTAACTTCACTTTTAAACTGCTTTCAAAGCACAAAACGCGAGATACCAACATAATAACAATAGTCACAAATATAATAATATCAAACAATTCAAAATATGTCAGAAAATAAAACATTTTCATCTAAAGTTAGTTCTCGTAGTTATAGTCAGTATAAGAAGTCATCTGCATACTGTCACCTAATCTTGAATATTTTGGTATATAATTACTGCTAATCTTCAAGCGATTACCCCAAAAGATCTTAACGGTCCACAGGTCAATTATGATCGACTTAATGCCCACCCCTGCTTTAGAGCATATCTTGCACAGAAAGCATTTTCAATCCTGCAATGCTATGTGATTTTGAATAATCTGCAAGTCTGTCACACTGGTAGTGAATCACATGGTATAATTCATCTACAAAAGAATATTCTCTTTTTCTCAGCATACAACCTTCTACACAAAATTTATTCTTATAAGATTTTCTGGATATTTTTCTTCAGAAAAAATATAAATTAGTCTAGTAATATTTTTACAGAACCGATATTGTATTTTTACAGAACATAAATATCCGATTTTCTTTTCTAATAAATCTTATTTATACCAAAAATCATTATTTTTCACTACTGTGCTCATTTGATTTCATAATTTTTTTTAAAAAATTAGCACACTATAAAGTTAAGTTCATGTTACAGTCACTTAACATAACTTGCTTCGATAAAAATGATTTTGCAAAGCATTTAATTTAGAAAGATGTGATTCAGAAAGATAAATTTTAGAAGAAAGATTACATCAGGGGTGGGCAGATTTTTCCAGGATACGGGCTACTTCTAATTTTTTCAAGGTGTTGTGGTCCACCCAGTGGCATAGGTGTAGTGATGCAACAGAAAGTCTACAATACAGTCAGACCTCCATTTTACTAACCTCTACTTTGCAAATTTTTCTATTTAGCAAACTTTTTTTCGAAGTAAGAAAATGTTACGATTTTCTTCGTAAAGTAACCTTCAAATATCCAAGTACATTTTCCATGTAACGAACTTTTTCTCTTCTGATTCGTTTTTTTTTCTCTGTATTTTCAAAATATTTCTAGACCTTAGTATGGTTATTAGGTCTTAGTGAATGCGATCACCCTAAAATGCCTTGGCGGTCTACTGGTTGATCCCGAGCAACTTAATGCCCACCCCAGGATTACATTAATTAATAACTCATTCCATTTTCATTTTTTTTTCTGGATTCATCAAAAAAAGTTCAAACCTTATTTTCAAGATTAAGAAAGTTAGATTATGTACTACAAGCAGGTATTAACTTTTAACAAGTCAACAAAAATTAAATTGAACATGTTCACTATTTTCTATTACATTAACAAAATGTCAAGTTTCATTTATATTATTACATTTTTATATCAGAATGACTCTCAAGAGACAGATTAAATTTAAACTAAACTTATAGACAAGAACCTTTAAATGCATTTTGTAACACATAATTATAGACCTTTATCAATTAGTAAATTTAATATAAACAATAACTATAAAAGCAGTTCTCTATCAAATGAATAAAATTACAAAGTATAAGAACTACTTATTTTTCCCAATTTTTTTTATTCACAGAACAGCTTAATATGCCTCTCGGGAAAAATATAATGAAAATGAAATTCATTTATTTATTTCAAATCATCATATTAAAAGCTGACCAATAACTTTAATTTTTATCTTTATAATGCTTTATTTTATTATTTGTATTCATTGCTATATTTTTTTAATTGGGTAAACTATCAATTTTTTCAAAAAATTCCATACTCACAAATTATATCCTTGACCAATTCCACCAAATCAAAACACTGTCAAATATTATCACTGTTATTACTATTGTGTTTGGACATATACAGGAATGGTTCTCATTATTGACCGCAGATTGCAGCATTAGGCGACATTTTTCATTTGACAGAATTGGTTGACAGTATAACACATAATTACAAAAATTCCACTAAACACATATGTAAGGCAGATATAGAAGACAAATGTTTCTTTTTAAAACTAGATCTAATTTTACAAAATCACATGATTAATACCAATCTAATCTGTTCAGAAATAAATGCTTTTTAAAAATAAATATATAAAATTTCTGTAATACACTTTAGTTCAAAGCTATATATATTGCCTGACCATTTATAACCTTTTATTTTACATAATATAATGAAAAGAATGATTGCATAAAATTCCTTTATAACAAATTTCATCTAAAATAAACTTACCGTGGCTTTTAATAAATTCAATATTGGATTTTTCTTCTAAACTTAAGCTGTTAATTATAAGGGCAGTTGCTATAATATACTCGGAACACTTTGTTTTTTCCAAATTTTGCACATAATTAGCTGCAAAAGAAAAATTGCCTTCCCCAACAAATAATGTAAAGCTTTTCTCAAAGGACGGCTCTCTGTCACATAAATGATCAAAATTTGGTTTTAAATTCCTTGCAGTTTTTGTTTTTTCCATTGTGTATTGATTGGCTGATAGGTAGAATTGTTCCACTTGACTCACTGGAGCTTGAAGTTTCTTACACAAAATCTTGTTAAAAGTCCTTTTTGTACCTCTGGATAAATATCAATAAAAATAAGTAAAAATAAGTTTTTATATAGTGTATGCCTTTCTAAAATATATAGATTCATAGTTAAAAATGTATAAAGTACACAAAAAACAAACATTTAAAAACCTATAGAAAAATATACATAAATATTTTTAAGATTCAACCAACTTGTTTTAAAAGCTTCCTTTTTATATCAGCTATATGACACCTAAGTTTTCCCTGAGAAGTTTCTTAGAAAAAAAAATTATACATCAAATGTGTTATTTCTTTGTAAGTTCCAAGCTAGGAGCTTTATTTCCTAATATCAATAACTTTACAATTATATTAGTTTAACATGAACATATCTTATAACATGGTAAAGAAATAAATTACAAAATAAAAAAGAAAATGTTTCATAGAGACACAAATACCTTTAATTTTGATGACGAGACAAAAAATCTCAAAGTAACAAAGAAATACTGTAATTTAAACATGAGTAAAATATAGTGGAGAAGTAAGTATATACTTCAGTGGTTCCCAATATTTTTCACTTTACAATGCTCTTTTTGAACTTAATTATTCCTATGACGATCTATCCGAGTCAAAGTATGGGATTACGTATTAGTAAAACAAACCTTTACAAAAATAATCAGCATTCCTAAACAGAAACCGTCTGACAGAGCACAGTTTTAATAGCCTCTGAAACTTTAATGAATCCATTTTTATGCAGAAACCTAAATATAATTAGCATAAATTTATTCTATCTTACAAGACTAAAACTAACATTATTCAATAACTAGTAAAAATGACTCTAAATATTTTGCTTCGATACTATTTGAGTGCATACCTTTATTTATCACCAACTTGATAGAAGTTCAATACAGAAAACGAGCTGTTGGCGCAATGTTGCTCTATTTTTTTTTTCTGCATCACCAAGTCAATGAGTATCAATGTCATACTGTTCAGCTACATGAGGGCTTTAGGCATGGACTTCGCAATTTAGAACCATGGTCAAGTTACGAGGATGATACCTAAGCTGGCACCCCCTCTCTCTTAACTACCACACCACACTGACGGGAGAATGTTTGAGCTCTCGACAGATTTAACATGCATCGCTTCCCTACACAGAGGGTGCTCAGTGGTACTAGGCTCTTCTCCACCGCCAAAGGTATAAACTAAACCAGGAATTAACTATCATATTTCTTAGAAAAAAATATAAATATTCAGGTATTCATACCAAGAGCTATGAATTTTTAAAGAAAATTTTGTATTCGAAAAAATTTTATTACTATCTACAATGGCTTATTATGTTGATGGCTTGTTGATAATACTAATTTTTTTGTTGATTCTGAAGATATTTCTTGTTTCTTTCCAAAATTATGCTGTTTTTTTTAAATAAATTTTACTGATAATTTTTCTCTCTCATTCAAACTGAATATATCCTACTAGAAATGAATAAACAAAATTTACTCTTATCACAGCAAAAAATTCTTGATACTCACATAATACTGTCGACTAATATCGCCACATAAAACAGGTCACAAATTCAAAAGACGTTGCTAAATCATGCAACGCTATTATTGTTTGGAACATGCGTGAGAACGATTTTCCACTATTGGTTACGTTTTGTGGAATTTGGAGAGGTCTTTTGATTTGAAAAAATTTGTGGGGACAGAATAATAAGTACCAAATTTTCAACAAAAATCAGTGTTCATCAACAATTTTTTAAAAAAGAAATTGCAATTATTTCCTCATTAATATACATTGTTGTTTTGTGTGCGTGTTTTGTTTTCATGGTACTTTTACTTTTGCAGCATAATATTTGTATAATTTATAATCCCGATCAAAATTATTTTATCTCAGATCCTCCATAAACTATGTTTAATACACAGTGATATTTTCTTATGCTGCAGCATTTAATTCGTATTATGGTAAAGTCTGATAGATAAAAGGACGTGCAATGCTTGATTTCATTAGAGGCACTTATTTCTATTATTTGCAGTGTTGGAATTCCAACTCCTCTGTTTCAGGGTTGCTATATTTGGCTGTTTATAAATTATTGGCTACATTCAAAATAATTACAATAAAGTGCAATAAATTATATTTTCACAAAATGCTTAGTTGAGAATAATGCTAATGTTTCAGTATGTGTGAATCTAATAACCTATTATAAATATTGTGCGTTTATTGCTTCTAACTTCACTACAGAACAATTTCAATGTTTTTTCAATATTTATTTGAATTTTAAGATATAAATATTTTTCATTATTTATTTGTTGTATATAAGTACATCAGAAATATGGTATGTTTATAAAATAAAAATTAAGATTAAATTTTGAAAACCATTAACTGAAAAAAAACAAATGCTGAACTGCAAATATATTGTACCGTATTTTCCTGTATATAATCCGCGGATTATGTGTTAAAAAAGTTTTAAATTTCGTTGTGCGTATTATACATTGCCGTGGATTATCTGAGATAAAACATTCTCCATCAGAAAAGCTAACAATAAAGTTTTGAAAGAAATGCCGCTCATGTTTTATAAAATAAGTAATAGATGGCCCTTTCATGACTCGGATGACGTATATTAGTCATAACTAGTTTTTGTCCAATTACATGGAAAAGCAGTCTCGATCTAAATTTTTTTTTGCTATTAACTTGCTAAATTAAAAAAAAAGTTTTTTTTTCCGCGTGTAATGTTTTGTTTAACAACTCAAAACATAGATGGTAGTAGCAAAGAATTTTTTTGTTTTATTGAGATTATCGTAAAAATATTATATATAATTAAAGAGAAGTTTCATAATAATTTTTTTCTGTACACAATTTCTTACTTCTATTTTTAATTATACTGTGTATTTTTTATCTTATATGACACTCATTATAGGCAGTTTATAATTTTGGATTATTCGCCGTAAAAACTGCCGTGGATTATATGCCACTGCGGATTATACAATGTTTATTTTTCTTTTACTCGAAAAAAAGGCTTTGCGGATTATATACAGGAAAATACAGTAAACAAAAAATAGAAGAGCAAAATATTTTAGTATATTGATATATTTTTTATTATTTGCGATTTTTAGTAAAATTTTATTAATTTTCATAACATTTGAATCGGGTTTAGCAAGTTTTTTCTAAACAGCCACCTGAAAATTATGTAATTATTGGTACAAAATCATTTTAACTTTTGCAGTTGAAATTAAATCATATTTTCATTTACAGCAATTCTTATGAATTTATATATGTAATAATTCCAATAATTTAATCAGTAATAGCTCTTGAATTATTTAATGTCCAGTCCTTCAGGACAGCCATGTAATTATTTTAATTGGTTGCCCGCCTAACGAGGACTTTAGAAACTATCTCCATCCACCTCCTAAAATCATGCGACGTCCCGGTGGCTATAAATACCGAGGTCTGGAAATCGCATGCTCTCTGCTATAAACAAGTAGTCAGCTAGCTGCCTCGCTTTGTGTATTCTCTTTGTGTCATACAGTCCAGTCTTTATTGTTCGTAAGATGGATAAAAAATAATAAAAATTGGAGTTGATAAATTACACGATTGTCTCTTCAAAATACAGTATCAATCAGTCCCCACCAACCACGTTCTACCTTTTGTCCATAGTTAAAAAATCAACCACTCGCCACGACAAATTATGTCACACAATAAGCTTTCTTATTTCATATATATATATTAACTAGCTGGTATACCCGTTCTTCGCATGGGTGAATTTAAAAATTAAAAAATACAGACTGAAGGATAAAAAAGTTTTTAATGTGTTAATTTTACGTGAATTGTATAAATTAAACAAAAAAAAAGCTTTTGACATAACTCAGCTGAATGAAAAAACCATGTTTGCTAAATTTTAAGTCTTTAGACATAATTGCTGATTTTTTTATTGTTATTATTATTTATAACGCCCCGTAACTTTCTTGTGGGTCGATTTTTGAAAACACCTACCTGCTCAGCAAAAGTAACGCATTGTTACAAATTTTGTGTAATAAACACTAAAAATAGTGTAAATAATTTTTATCTGGATGTGTAATACATTAATATTACTTTCTGATGCATTTATTTTATGTTAAATAGCTGTTACCTGCGACTTCGTCCACGTGCAATTTAACAAAAAAGTGTTTATTCACTTCGCAGAGTTTACGAAAACTTTTCTTCTACTTTGTGAATCTATGTGTCTTTTTTGTTTTATTTTTTCTTTACTTTTTGTTGAGCAAGGGGTGAAAGGGACGCACGACCTTTGACACTGTCGATGGGTGAGGACTAAAATCTTTAGGATCAAAATAGGTATAAGTAGCAAGTAGGGTGAAACGCGAACACAAACGAAGCCGCAAGGAAGGGGGTGAAAGGGACGCATGACCTTTGACAATGCAGTTAACGACTGTAAAATCATTAGGATCAAGACATGAATGGGAAATGTGGCGCGAATGGCAGCAACCTAATCAAAGAAAAAAGTTTGATATAACTGCTAGCAAACGCTGAGACAGAAGGCTCACGAAATAAAATAAAAATAATCCCTATTTGAATCGGATATTGCTCACTATTTCATTGGTTTTAATTTTATTTTCCCGGAGTCCTAATTTTTTTGTATAAAATAAAAGTAGCCTAAGTTATTCCTTATAACATTAGCTATCTGCCAGTGAAAATTTGTCAAAATTGGTCCAGCCATTTCAGAGATTAGCCCAAACAAACAGACAGAAAGACAAAAATTTTAAAAATTGATTTTTTCAGATAAGTACAGTATATACTTTTAAATGCATTTAGTAAAAAGCTGTTAATTTCAAATTACAAACAGACACTTCATTTTTATTTATATGTATAGATGATAAAAGCAGAAAATTGTTTTTTATATTTATTTATATATTAACTGTTATAAAATGGTACGAATTACATACATTGTCTTTTGAATATGCTGTTTACAGTTAAAATTGTTCTTAGCCTATACTAAACAAAAATTGAGTTGAATTTCATACAATTTTTCAGTTAAAAAATACTCCAAAATTTTGTTTACATTGTGATTTAGCTAACGTATAAAGGACATAATTTATTTTTCAGTTCTGTTCTTACTTTTCTCAAAATCTATTTTAACCATTTCTCATAATCTAGATATATATTCTAAATGCGAAAGTTTGAATGTTTGGTCGTCTTTCACACAAAAACTGAATGGATTTTAATGAAACTTTACAGTAATATAGCTTATACATCAGAATAACACATCGGCTATAATTTACAGCATAGGCTATAATTTATAAAGATATTGTGAGAAGTATCCAAAGTTATAACAATATTTGTCTAGTAAGTAGGAAAAAATTCTGCCATCTGCAAGCAATTTTGGCATGCGCTGCAAAAAAAGCCCACAACAGCATATATCTATCTTTTATTAGTGACGAAACCCTTTTTGTTTTGGCTACGCAATGTGCTCGCTTCTAATTTATTCCTGTAATCAGTGTGTAATCCCTAATTTTTTTTTTATATTTCAGAATAAAACTAAGTTTTGAAGGGAGAGGTTGTTATAAATCTCTCATCTGAATATTTTTTTATGATTTTATTATGCACATTTGGTAGTAAGAAATTGATCTATTTTGAAAATAAATACTTTTATCGATTCTGGTGCATAAAGTAAATAAACTTTCTCTTTCACACTACATCATTTGGACAAATTTTCAAAATTTGTTTGTGGTTAGTAGTTAATTATAACGCTATAATTTTTATTGAATAGGCAGATATTGCATTTTTAAGTATAAAAACAATTATGACTACTGTACTGTAATTTTTGGAGTGAGTGGGTGAATAGCGTAGCACTGTTCAGCTACACGAGGGCTTTTGGCGATGGACCACGTAATTTTGAACCATGGTCAAGTGACGTGGACGACACCTGAGCTGGCACCTCCTTCTCTTAACTAACACAACACACCAACTTAGCAAGAATAGTTTACTAATACTTCACAGGAATATTCTTTGAAATCCACTCTTCCATGATATATGGCAGCACTAATTCTATGATGAGTACTTTAGCAGGGAAGGCGAATAGTTTTGTAGCAAATATAGCATTTTCAGTGGATTGCAAAAATTATCATTTTTGTCCCGAAAAAAAATTAATGTCAAAATTTAAGTGCCTTATGTTTTTGTATGCTACTGAAGACCTTAGAAAACAATTTGATTATTTATTTTAAGTGAACGGTGTATATAATCAATTTTACAGTGGAATATCTTTAATTTATTAGCTCTAACAGATTAAATTTCCCAAAGAGGAGTATTTTGTTTATGTATATCCCTTAATTTTCAATGTAGTGATCCAAAAAAAAATAATTGCATGAAAAAAACAGCAGTAAATCATAATGTGGTAGATAAAGCATTAACATACATTGCTCCCCGGTAAAATCCTAGTCTGGCACACTGCTGTTTTTGGCGCCATTTTTTTCGCCAAATGACGCCAATAACCCCTGTTTCAAAAAATGACGTCAAGGAAGAAAACGAAAAAAAATCGGGGGTTGACGGTTTCAGCTGGTGATCAAAAACCCTAAGAAAATGGGGTTTCCGTAATGGTGTCTGGGCTGGAAACAAAGGAAAATGGGAAGGGTGACGGTCTCAGCTCCTGTTTAAAAATCCTAAAAAACGAGGTTTCCATAATGGCGTCAGGGACGCTGAAAACATGTATTTCCTAAAAGCATAAAATAAAGAAAAGGGCAAAAAGAGAATTTCTACGAGATAAAGGCAGTAAAATAAGGGGAAGTCAGCATTTTAAAAATTGTAAAAAAAAAAAAATCGCTTATAACTGTGTTTTTAATTTTTAAATCATTCACTACAAACTCATTCATACTCTTGCCAAACCAATACCTGGTTAATCGCAAGATCACACAAATACTCAATCTACTATGACTAAACCACGTAACTTTTCTTACACTCCAGCAAACAAACTGGGGATTCTCTTTCGACTGTACTCGACAATGCCATTTAAAACCATCAATCGTACCCTTTCTTTCAACCAAACGCATATCCTTTTTCACAATTCGGACACTCATATCTGGAGGGAATTAATCCTTTCATAACCCAATCTAAAACAGCCTTATTCCCTTCTGCAAGCAAAACAAAAATCCTGTGGTTGCCTCGCTTTCAAGCAATTTTATTTCGCAAGCCATTCTAACAACCGGTGGAAAATCAAGCCAAAAATCGGAACACGTGGGGAAGAAAGTAAGAGCAGGGGTGAACTCGACGTGTTGCAGCAGGGTCAAGGGCGAAAATGGACGATGTCCACTTTTCCCCCGATTTTTTTGCTTGACCGGTTTTAGGATCGCCATATGTTAGCCACCGGACTGGACAATCCGGAAGGGTTGCCATATTGTAAACTTTATCGCCAAAATTTTTGGCGCCAAAGATTTTGTCGCCAAGCAGTATGCTTGACTAGGATCCACCCTTGCTCCCCTACGCGGCGGGTCTTACAAAGCTCTAATAAAGCTTGAGCTATGAAAGTAGCTAGACATTTGTCAACTTGACTCTATCATCAACATTTCTCTATGTTTTTCATTGAATCACCATTATAATTTAAGAGACGACGTTGCTTGCGAATATTAGAATTTTAACATAAAATAAATACAACAGAAAGTAATATTACTGTATTACACTTTCAGATATAAATTATTTTAGCAATTTTAAGTGATCATTACACAAAACTGAACAATGTGTTACTTTTGTTGAGCAGAGATCAGCTTAGGGAGGTATTTTCAAAAATCGAACCTCAAGAGTGTTACGGAGAGTTACAAATATAAAAAATCCTTTTTATCAGCTATTAGATCTACAAACTTAAAATTTAACAAAGGTATTTTCTTTCTTTCTTTTGTTCAGCTGAGATATGCAAAAAGCTTTTTTTGTTTAATTTGCAATTCATTAATTGTAAAATTAACTCATTAAAAACTTCTTTATCCTTCAATCTGTGTTATTTTTCAGTTCACCCATGCGAAGAACGGGTATACCAGCTTGTAAGATCCATATTTCAGCTATGCTTAAAATGTGATTAAACTTACAATTCTGTAGTATAAAGCTGAAAACACAGTATATATTTTTAAAATTTTGTTAAAAAGTATAGTGTTATAATCATTTCAATCTTCAGTAATATTAATGTACTTTTTTTTAAATTTTAAAAGTAAAATTCATGAAACAGTAGGGTTTCTTAGCAATATTGTGAGTAGAGATAATTTTAAAGTTCTAAGTATTTCAAAAATAATTATTAATGGCAAGAAAACAATGCCAAATTTTCAAAATACCTTGATGTATATTTTGCTCGGAGCACATATTCCAGTGAAAATGGGGTTTTGTTCACTGGCGTAGCTAAGCCTGAGTGGGCCCCATATCAAAATTCCTTCAGTGTCCCCTTTTTAAAAATAAAAAAAAATTATCACATAAACAAAATTTATTTGAAAATGTTGAAATAATTACACATAGATATATGTAAAAAAAAACTTTATTAAGAGAATTCGGTCCTTTTCTCGATTTTTTTTCTGCAAGTGCATTTATGATAATATCCGTAGTCGAAGAGGATTTTAGTTTTTCCAGTTCTTCAGTTTCTATCAACAATATTGCTAAGTCTGATAACCGGTCTTGCCTTATATAAGTTCCAAGATAGTTTTTCACAATTTTTAGTTAAGAGAAGCTTCTTTCAGCTGTTGCACTTGTAACTGGAACAGTTAAAAATAGCAGGTATGCTGTTATAATATCTGGAAAACTGGAAGCGAGGTTATTGCAATTAATAGTAATTCTGCGAGCTCTTTGATTGACTGGATTTTCTGAGTTTCAGACTTACAACAACCTTTTAAAGAAAGTAATTGTTCATGGATACCGGGTCCTTATTGTATCCATTAGCTAGTTTTGTGACCTGCTCTTTTATTTCTTTATTTGAAAAGGACAAGAGTTTATCTGGTTGTAAAATTTTGAAAATATTACTGAGATCATGTAGACTTCGAAATCTTTGTCGGGTTTGGGATATAAACACATCTAGACAGAAAAGCGCTTTGTTTGCTTTCATCTTCACTTTTTTTTAAAAAAAAGTGTTACATCCCATCCCTTAGCTAGATCTTCAGACTCGTTTTAATAGAAACTGAATGAATTTTGGTTTCTAATTGCTAGCAATTCGTTCAGAAGATTATTCAGCAGAATACTAGCTACTTGTAGGTCGTTGTTTTCATGCCGTACGGCTTTAGAAATGGGGTCTATGGCTTTAAATAACCAAGAAAGAAAGGTTACAAACACTATAAAAGCATAACTCTCCAATATAGTAATTATACTCTTACATTCGTCTATTTTAGTTGAAATTAAACTTAGTTTACGACAGAAGCTAAATAGTCAATGACCGGAAAATGTAAATTTACATCAAATCAAAGAGTGAAATAAAAATATAATACCAAAAGAGTAAAAAAAATAATTCAATATTATGAATCACCAAGCTTAAAGTTCTCCAGAAGCTTGAAAATAAATAAATCTACAAATATGTTAAAATGATGGAAAACTTAACAGGAAATTAAAACAATATAAAAATTGTAAAATTTAGCAGTTAAATATTATATATTATTCACAATTATTACATACCTCTTTAACAAATCTCGCCGCTAGAACTTCACACTCCACCAACCTTGAAGCGTCTCCATTGCGGGAATCCAAACAATAGGGAAGGGACGAGTCTACTGCCGCGTTGCGTGGTTAGACATTCTTCACTACAACACGGTTGAATGAAATAACAATAAATTTTTATTAACTTTAAAGATTAAATGAGCAATTAAGAGGTAAGCTTCCAAAAACTACTACACATGGCAACGCAACCAGGGAAGTCGTTAAATAAAGAGCACTTTTTTAGAAGAGAAGAGGGGAAGGAAACAGGGGGATGACATTCTGCAGGGTCACAGAGCTTAGCAAATTTCTCGCCAATATCGGTGCTTGCTTTGAATTCGATGCCAATCATTCATTTTCGCAGTGGACGTGGACCGTCGGATCTTTCAAAAATGTTATTACTATAAATCGAAAGGGTAAGTTTTATGATACAGAATAAAAAGCGTTTACTAAAGTGATTTGAAATGCTTATTTTCGTGTTTAGTTTTCTATTCTACAAAATACAATGTTTATTTATAATTTTAGATGTCTTGTGCACTAAATATTCATTGATAGATTTTTATTAAATCGGTTATTTCTTTCGCTCATTCTGTGGGGCATCAAATTACACTTGAATCGTTACGTAATCGTATAAATACTTGTTTTATTAATAACAATTCAATATGTATGTATATTCATAATGATACAAGTCGAATGATGGATTGACCGGAAGCTATGGTTTTCACTCTGACAATGAATAGTTTCTCTGATATTTTTGTTTAATATAAACGGAAAATTTTTAAAAGCTTAAAATTTTATCACTTTATATCAAATTCTCTCTCTGTAAAAGTAAAAAAAGAGCAGACTTCCAAAATTAACTAGAAACAATTTTTTTCTCATACTTGAAAGCTAGATCAGATTATAAATTTAACACATTTTCAAACGGAAATTAGTATATATCCTTCCATAGTATAATCATATATCTACACATATAATGTGTAAATTCGACTCAATTTGTGGCAAATAAAATAATGAAAAAGTGGATTTCAATTACATGTTACTGCTAAATGTAATTATTCATATATAAATACATATTTGTGGAAGCGATTCTTTTTTTTTTTGTACCTAATGAAATTCAACTTTGAACAAGACAAAAATTATAAAGAGAAAGTTAAAAATTCACAAATTTAAAATGCAAGAATTCTCGTTCCATAAGAAACCATAGGATACTCTCTTATGGTTTCCTCTTCTAAAATAACTATTAAACGCCGAATTAAAAATAAATTCCCTTATTTAAATGCCTATAAAATAAACGAAAAGGTTTATTGAAATATTTTTTTAACTTAGCAACAATAGAAACTACAATTTCACACAACTGTTTCTTTACAGTAAATTATTTTAAATAAAAGGGATGCATTTCTCTGCTATGTTAAAAATCATACGGCCAATTATTTACAAAATACTAAAAAAAAAAGAACACTTCTAAATTTATATTAATTTAAGTATACAAAGCATGTTTTAATTTTTTTAAGAAAAAGTGATCAGAATTTTTTACAAGATTTTCTGGCTGTAATTTTATATCCATGCTAATTTTAAATAATTTAATTCGAGTTTATTCATAGAAATGTATCTAATTATAAAACTAAAATTTTAAGACACGTTTACCATTATAATGGACATCATACTTAAATTCCTGTTTAATTTAATTATCGAGTTCTCCAACCCTCCTCCTCCCAAACTTTTTAGACAGTTATAAAAGCGCGATTCCTACTGATTGGTGTGTGGGGGATAAAAATGATCTTATTTTTTCTGCTTCTTAAATCTTCAAAACATGCATATACTATGAAAATAGTTTATTTATTCAACCATATAATAGTATTACTTCTATTTGTTATTCTTCCGTGTTCTTTTTGATAAATACTGAAGTGGGGAAAAAATTACTTTTGAGTCAAAGATAATATCCACAGTCCTCTAGTGTAAATCAATTGCTTTTTATTTAATGTTAAATACAGTAAATTGTGCCAATCCTAGTTCATAATGATGTATAAAAATTTAATCACGCAAAGTGATAGGGAATATGGTGAAGCCTTGAATATCGCAAAATGGGTGATGACACAGATAATTTTTATCAAATTGCAACAATTTTTGCTGAAATAAAAGGCCATTTGATTTCATAAATAATTGCATTATATATATACAGTGACTCCCAAAATTGAGAGTACACTTAATTCCGAATTCACCATCGGATCACCAGGTGTAGAAATTAATACGCTATGTTAACGCACTTTTGTACATTCAAAATGCATGCATTACTCTTCCAAATAACATTAAACGTAAGATGTGGAAATTGATTGAAACAAAAATATGAAGGTTTGAAAGAAAAACTACACCATTTTAATGTCACAAAATTGAGGGTACACTTTAATCACTATGCAAAACTACTAGTAATTTTTTAAATAGAAATTTGATAACAGTTCTATGATAAAGGAAGGTTTTCAAAGGCTATCTGATAACAAATTTATGTTTGTGATTTGATGTCTTGATTAAAATGGAGAATCGGAAGGAAACAACGATTGATTGAATATTAACGTCGTACTGTTCAGCTACACGAGGGCTTTTGGCGACGGACCACGTAATTTTGAACCATGGTCAAGTGACGTGGACGACACCTGAGCTGGCACCCCCTCTCCTAACTACCACACCACACCAACGGGAGGACGTTTCAGCTCTCGACAGATTTAACGTGCATCGCTGCCCTACACGGCGGGTCTTTAGTGGTACTGGGCTCGAACCTGTGACAAAGCAAGCCACAGTCCGATACCTATACCACTCGGCTACCGCGGCCACGAAACGACGATCGAAGAGAGAAAACTTGTTAATAAACTGTCAAATGAAGGTAAATCCCAGCGGAATATTGCTAAAGTAGTTGGACGAAGTGTTAACTGTATCCAAAAAATCCTGCAAAAATTTAAAAAGACGTATACTGGCAAATAACGAAGGAAGAGCGCGAAAGAAAATTATGAACTCTATAACCGAGCGAAGAGTTAGTTATACATCAAGTGAAGATTGATCCTAAAATTAGTGCTCCTAAAATTGCAGCCAGTACCTCTAATACCTTAGGTCGATCGGTTTCTGCAGAAACGGTACGAAGAGTCCTAAGAAAGGCTGGCTATAATGGTAGAGTAGCTCGAAAAAAGCCCTTAATTGGTAAAAGGAATAGAGTCAAGCGATTGAAATTCACTAAAGAACACATTTTAAAGCCTCAACAGTTTTGGAACGAAGTCATTTTCAGCGATGAGAGTACGTTCAACATCTTCGGCAGTGACGGTCGTCGAATGGTGTGGCGTAAACCAAATACCTCACACCACCCAAAACACACAACTCCTACTGTGAAGCACGGAGGTGGGACGGTGATGGTTTGGGGGGTGTATGGCTGTGTTGGGGGTGGGAAAGCTAGTATTCATTGATGGAATCATGCACAAGATGGCTTTTCTTAATATTCTACAAAATAATTTGAAAGAAAGTGCTGATAAATTGGGACTGGGGTCGAATTTCATATTCCAGCAAGACAATGACCCCAAGCACACTGCGTTTGTTGTAAAAGAATGGCTGCTTTACCATTGTCGGAATCAACTTAATACACCTCCACAGTTTCCCGACTTAAATGTTATCGAGAATCTATGGCCCCGCCTTGAAAGAGCTGTGCAAAAACATCAAATTACAAGCAAGGAACAATTGAAATCGGTATTGCAAGAAGAATGGTCGAATATTGCTCTCGAGACCACTAGACATCTTGTGGAATCGATGCCTCGGCGATTGGAAGCTGTCATATCAGCAAAAGGTTATGCTACTAAATATTAACTCTTTATTATTCATGATTTATGCAGGAAAATCGATGCATGTACTCTCAATTTTGTGGCTATTAATTTCTGTTAATTTTCTTTATAAGTTATTATATGTATGTTTAATCTATCAAATATTTTATTTTATCATTCAAAAATATGAATTATGATCTAATAAACGCATCTATGCTTAAAGGTTTTAATTATATTTCCCTCATTTAATATAATTTTTTCATTCTAAACATTGATTCCCATTTTAAAAGTAGGTGTACCCTCAATTTTGGGAGTAACTGTATATATATATATATATATATTTAAGGAAGCGTGCAAATAACCAAATATCATACAAAAAGAGGATAACCTACATGAAATTGGGACTTGTAAGAGAGAGACAGAGAGACACACACGACTTTTGACAAATTTGGTAAATTCAATGCAAAAACTACATTATTTTCTTAAAACACATTTAATACAACTGATCACATACACGAGTACATTTGTTATTTTGATAAATAGTTTTGAAATATATGAGACAATCTAAAACAGTTTAAAATCAGAATATAATATATTGATTAATTGTGATATTGGTTGCTAAATAACACGGAAACTTTAGATTTGTGGTGCCTCAATTTCAATAGTATGCGACTGCATTAAATTTGGTAAAACACCATTTTCAATAATTTGACCAAAAAAACCGAAGTTTACTTTGCTTTTATCTCAACTTTTGCATATTATTCTATTCTCTGTATTTTAATTTTGGATCATATCTACAAGCAGCTGTATTATTGGCTGAGGTTTATTTTTGTGATAATTTAGATAAGAAAGAAGAACATTATATGTAACAAAATTTGTTTCAAACGTATAAAGAATGTATTTGATATAGCATGATTACGATAAACCTGGATCCTCATTTAATTAGTTATAATTGTAAGGGAATATTTCAGGGTGTTGACTCATCTAGAAAAATATTGCGAAAGTTTGGGAGTCTTTCACGCAAAAACAACTGTATGGATTTTAATGAAACTTTACAGTAATATAGCTTATACATCAGAATAACACATAGGCTATAATTTATAAAGATATTATGAGAAGTGTCCAAAATGTAACGATATTTGTCAAGTAAGTAGGAAAAAATTCTGCCATCTGCAAGCAATTCTGGCTTGCACTACAAAAAAGCCCACGTCAGAGTATATCTATCTTTTGCTTCTCTAACTCGCTTCTAATTAATTCCTGTAAACAGCATAATCCCTAATTTTTTTTATTTCAGAATCAAACTAAGTTTTGAAGGGAGAGGTTGTTATAAATATCTTTATTTGGATGATTTTATTATGCACATTTGGTAGTAAGAAATTGATCTTTTTTCAAAATAAATACTTTTATTGCTTCTGGTACTTACATTAGATAAACTTTGTCTTTCACACTACATCATTTGGACATATTTCCAGTTTTTTTTGGTTAGTAGTTAATTATAACGCTATAATTTTAATTGAATAGGCGAATATTGCATTTTTAAGTATAAAAATAATTATAACTACTGTAATGTATTTTTTTGGAGTGAGTGAATATTAACGTCGCACTGTTCAGCTACACGAGGGCTTTTGGCAACGGACCACGTAATTTTGAACCATGGTCAAGTGACGTGGATGACACCTGAGCTGGCACCCCTTTCTCCTAGCTACCACACCACGCCAACTTAGAGGGAATATTCTACCAATACTTAGCAGGAATATTCTTTGAAATTCACTCTTCCAAGATATATGGCAGCACGGGTCTTATGATGAGTATTTTAGCGGGGAAGGCGAACAGTTTTGCAGCAGACATGCGTTTTCAGCGGATTGCAAAGATTATTATTTTTGTCCCGAAAAAATAGTTTATGTCAAAATTTAAGTGTCTTATGTTTTTGTATGTTCATGAAGACTTTAGAAAACGATTTGACTATTTATTTTAAGTGAACGGTGTATATAATTAATTATACAGTGGAATATCTTTAATTAATTTATTATCTCTAACGGATTAAATTTCTCAAAGTGGAGTATTTTGTTTATGTATATCCCTTAATTTTCAATGTAGTTATCCAAAAAAAATATTGCATGAAAAAATGCAGTAAATCATAATGCGGTAGTTAAAGCATTAAAGTGCATGACACCCCTACACGGCGGGTCTTACAAAGCTCGAGCTATAAAAGTAGCTAGACATTTGCCAATTTGACTATCGTTATCATTTCGCTGTGTTTTTCATTGAATCTCCATTATAGCCATTATAATTTAAGAAACGGCGTTGCTTGAGAATATTACAATTTTAACATAAAATAAATACAACAGAAAGTAATATTGATGTATTACACTTTCAGATATAAATTATTTACACTATTTTAAGCGTTCTTTACACAAAACTTTTAACAATGTGTTACTTTTGCTGAGCAGAGATCAGCTTAGGGAGGTATTTTCAAAAATCGACCCTCAAGAGTGTTACGGGGAATTATAAACAAAAAAAAAATCATTTTTATCAGCTATTAGATCTACATACTTAAAATTTAACAAAGGTGCTTTTTGTTTGTTTGTTTAGCTGAGATATGCAAAAAGCTTTTTTTGTTTAATTTGCAATTCACGTAAAATTAACTCATTAAAAACTTCTTTATCCTTCAATCTGTGTAGTTTAATTTTTCAGTTCACCCGTGCGAAGAACGGGTATACCAGCTAGTAATAAAATAAATTCTCATCGGAAAACTTGATCAGTTCAATCTTTATAAGAAAAAAAAGTAAAAACAAATATTTCTTTATGGACAAGTTCTAGTTTGTAAACAACAACATTGAGTGGAACCCACCGGAACTTCCAGTTTAATGTTAATCTATGGGAAAACACATCGAAATTCAACTAAGTTTTTCAAAGTTTTAATGCAAGTTTTTGAAACTTTTTTTTAACTATATGGATAGAAGATGATCTGTAGATTTCGGATTTTATATAATTTAATGCAGTATTTTTCTAAAATACCTTGTTAAATTTTTGGCTAACCTATTTAACACAAGGTTGATATAATCGCTAGCTTATCGCTTTTTTGGCGACTAAAAATGTTTAACAAGCGAAATGTTACTAAAATTTTCCTGTATATAATCCGCAGCGGCGTTTATCCGCAGAATATCGTTTTTCGAGTAAAAAAACATCGTATAATCCGCAGCGGCGTATAATCCGCGGCAGTTTTGGCGGCGAATAATCTTGCTCCTTGAACGTCGACGGTCCTGGTAGGTGGAATATCAAATCATAATGGAACTTCGTCCATATTAAAAATCAAATCCTCTGTAAAATTATTTTCAACAATAATTTGCTTGCAAAATGTCAAAGAGTCGTCAGATTGTTTTTCCCAATCATCAGGGAATTTCTGTCCGAAGTTGAACGACTAAATTGTTTCTCTTCATAAACCGGTAACACCACGTGGGCCCGACCAGAGAAGTTAACAATATTCATTTCGCGTGCAATAACAACACACTCGGGCTTTCATTCTGATGCTAATTGTCGAGACAGCTTTCCCATCGTCCCTTTACTTTTAAAATCCATTTATTTATTTCTGCCTCTAATTCTGGTCAGTGAGGTTTTCCACGACGATCGGCCCTTTTACGTCTATCGCAATTTTCGAAGTTAGTCTTGTTCCTTCTCCACAAACGAATATTCGATTCGTCAACGTTGAAAAATCTTGCAGCTTCTCGATTTCCGACTTCGTTAGCCTTCTCTACAGCGTTTAATTTGAAGTCTGCAGTATAGCTAACACGCTTACGCTTCATCATGATAAAACTTTCAAAGGATGCAAAACCTCTAGTCAAGACAAAGTTGTAAATGACGCCAGCGACTTGTAACTGCTATTTCCTTCCGAGGAACCGAATTCGTTCTTGAAAGTAATTGGACAAACACTAATTATGGCCGTAATACGTCAGCCGAGTCGTGAAACGCCATCTATTATTTATTTTTTAAAACATAAACAGCATTTCTTTGAGCAAAACTTTGTTAACTTTTTGATGGAGAATGTTTTTTTCTCAGATAATCCGCGGCGGCGTATAATCCGCACAACGAAATTTGAAACTTTTTTAACACATAATCCGCGGATTATATACAGGAAAATACGGTAAGTAAATAGTATTAGCTTGTGTGCGGCATATTGGATTTGTTTTATTGTTGTTCATTTGCGTTATCATATAAGATTTATTATAATAATTGTATTAATATATATGTGAATTTTTTTGTTCCTTTCCTGGATATAAAACGAAAAGTAATGACAAATAGTTTCGAAATTTTTTTAATTATTTGTGTTTGGTAAATTTTATATTCATTAAGATACTGCATGTACTTTCCGGCAAGTGTTTCTATATATCACATTTTTTATAGTTATTGGATTAAATTTCTTCCCTATTTATTTGAAGAAAAGTAATTATAAATATATGAAAAAGAGTGTGAGCAAAATGATACTTATTTGAGTGTAAAATCAATTCTTGTTTTTATAATCTATTTTATGTTACACATAAACTAATAATACATCACATTTTTATTGAAGTAATACATTATCGATTCATTTAATCTACTACTATTTCAGGAACATAATCCTGATGCACCATATCTGGAAGATCTAACAGATGAGGAAGAAACATCATCTGCCAGTGAAACAGAGCATCAGGAAGAAAATCATCTGCCGAACTTAATTGAACTACTTAGAACAAAATTCTCTGGAATGTTAAAACATGTCAGGGCTGATGACTCCATACATTCGATGTTACTGGATTGTTCATTGTCGCATGAAACAATCCAGAATATTGAATTGTCTACAAGAGACCAAGCATCCAGTGCAATGTGGAATCACCAAAGAAAGGGAAGAGTAACTTCTTCCCTTTTGGGAAGATTTTACGTTGCAAAAACTGGCTCTCAAAAAGGTTTGGTCGAGCAAATGTTTGGCAAGAGTTTTTCAAATGTTGCCATTGACTGGGGGGGAAATCAAGAAGCTGTTGCAAAACAGCAATTCTTGACTTATCTCTCTGATCAACATGTGAATGGGATGCTCTTGCCGTGTGGTCTGCTTGTCGACAAGGAGAAAATCTTTCTTGGGACAACTCCAGATGGCCTTGTCATGTGTGATTGCTGTGAAACAGCTCTTCTGGAGATAAAATGTCCTGCTAGAGGAAAGGACTTGTAGTGGAGCAAATTCCACGAAAAATTTCTTTTAGATGATTCTCTCAATTTAAAAGAAATCATGTATATTTTGATCAAATTCAAAGACAAATGGATATATGGAAACTAAGTAGATGTTATTTTGTAACATCTACTGACAAAAATTTCCACTGTCAAATTATTGAATTTGATGAAAATTAATTTAATTTACAAAAAACTACTTGGTCGAGTTTTCCAAACATATGTTTTGCCAGAAATTTTAAGAAATTAATTTCTATTTATTATATGTTTTAATAAATTATTTTTATTTTATATGCAATTCATTGTGTTGTAAAAATAAAAATTTATTTTCATTAAAGGATAAATCTTAATTAATCAAAAACTTTCATGTTTAACTCAGGATGTAAGAGTTTTCTAAAAGTTTTTAATCATACTTTTAAATATACTATTTTTTTAAGTCTATATGTAATTCAATAAGTAAAAACATTTAAAACAAAGGATAATTGAATTTCTAAAAACAATTACATCTTTATCTAATGATATTTTCCCTTAATATTGTATAATAATTATTATAAGTAAAATTTTTGAAAAGTTAAATTTCTTAATTAATATTCAATTTTAGCATTAATATTCAATAACACTACGAATAACTGAATGCCTCCCTCCCTCTGATTTTTGGTAGAAATTTGGGGCCATAAAAGAGATTGACATCCGCTCTCGCTTTGCTTTTTGAGGGGGAAGGGACATAACAAGAAATCGGCAACGCATTCTTGAGAACGTTCCGACCCCACCCATTTCCTTTAGACTGGATATGCCAAAATTTTTATTTCCTAAGATCCGAAAAATAACTATAACGCTAATCAACCTTAAAGGCAATTTAGTTTCTTTATTTTCTTACGAATTAGTTTAGAAAAATTTACATTTCCTTTTTAAACTTCATAGATATCAATCCTAATTAGTGATATTCTAAAGTAATATTATTTTTAATTTTTCATGTCTGTAATACTTGTTTATGATTACATTTAAATCAGCTAATATATCTCCTTTTCACTTTTTAATCGATGTAATTTCTTTGCTCAAACGTGAATGGGATTTTTTAAGCGATATTTTTTTAAAAATTAGCTTATTTTTATATACATAAGGAACTGAGGAAAAATATTTGAAATTATAGTATGATCATGGAATGTACATTGAAAAAACTATTTAAGTTTTCAATAAACAACAAGTTTTATTATTAATTGTAGTAATAAAAATTTTTTTTTTGGTGGGGCGGGTGAGTTTGTACGGAATTAGTGATTTCTAATATTCAATAACGCATGCTTTTTTGCTTGGATTATTTCGAATGCGAACGTTATTTCTTGGCATTGAGTCATCTTAATACAACCTAATTGGAAAACAAAAGAGATGCTGGCATTGAGTTTCAGGCTTTTAAAAATTAAACTTTGTTGGATTTAAGGAAATTTGTTTTAAGATGCAAAAATTTCTTTATATGACAAAGAAAGAAATTATAACTGATATAATACACACTTTACTTATTGTTAAGATTTTAAAGACTGTGTAAACATTTACCACTTTGTAATAGAAAAAGGTAATAGTAAGATAAATTTTTTATGTAAGTATTAACATTGATTCTGAAGCTATGAAATGTAATAAAAACTTTATAAATTTTATAGATGACATACAGATTTTGAACAAAATGTTAGTTTTCAAACTCGTTGAATCTCACTCAAAATAAAACATTTTAAAGATGTTACAATGTTGATAAAAAGTATAAGCTGACCACACATACACACAGAAAATATTTTATTTTAGGAATAATATTGAAGCTGAGTAGTAGTGCATCACGCTTCCACACCACAGGAGCGAGTTTAAAAACCCGGGTTGGGCATGGGTGACTCAGCCTTTCATCCTTTCAGTGGGTCGATAAATGAGTGCCATGCTTGCTTTGGAACTAAACACTGGGAGTTTCGCGTCATATTGACCACATGACCGAAGCATCTGCTCACGCATATCAGCGTCCAAGGTCACGTATACTGAGATGGGCACAGCAGGTCTTGGCTCTCATGGGCTGTTGCGGCACTGAGTTAAGGAATAATATTTGATTGCAGAATATAAATGATCAAATTAGAAAAAGCAGTTGAAAGTACAGAATTTAATGTACAAAGAACACATATTAAGGAATAAACATTTTTCCCCTTTAGTATGAGCAAATGATTATAATGCAAACGGATACCATTATTATATAATAAATTATTAGCTTTATATAGAGATATTCTAAAATCGTTTATATAGAATTGCAAATCGATGAAAATCTCAATAACTGGAAGAGAGAGTGACAATTAATGTCGCTCTGTTCAGCTACACGAGGACTTTTGGCGACGGGCCTCGTAATTTTGAACCATGATCAAGTGACGAGGACGACACCTGAGCTGGCACCCCTGTCTTAACTTCCACACCACACCAATGAGAAGACGTTTGAGCCTCAATAGATTTAACGTGCAACAATACTTCTACATGACGGCTGATAACTAGATGATAAATATCGAATATTCTTTTATTTTTGGAATCTATAATCACATTTAGTTTCTTTTCTGGTTGAGAAAACTCTCTACCAAATTATTCATTAATTAAGAAAAAAAGTTTTTCAAAAATGTAATAGTCTTTGAGTATTTTGTTCAATACATTTCTTTATAACCAGCTTATCCATTTAAATTCTAAAAAAAAATTGGTGTTTTTGGGTAAAAAAAAATTTCTGATATAAAATCTGAATCCCCACGTAACAACTCAACATTCGAATCATGTGTTAAATTGAAAATCACAGACTATACCCCTGATATTGCGTCATTAAGTATAGCTTTAAAAGGACGAAATTCTCATTAAAATCTTGATTTTTTTTATTTAACTATATTGAAGGAATGCTTATATTTTATGTTGTTTATTTCTTATTTTTTTCCTACTACTACTTCACTGTTTTTCGATCGTTAATAAAATACTTTCTATTCATCCATTCAAGTTCAAATACATCTTTTTAAACTATCAGTGGATGACACTTGATGTTTATACCGTTTTTTTTTTCAAATATTAATTCATTAATTAAATTTAAAAAATGAATAAAAAGTAACAAAAATAATAGTCCAACAGCATACATAGAAAGAAAAATCGTTCGTTGTGTCCCGGTTGAGCAGTGAATAGCCCATTGGACTTTTAATCCAAAGGTCGTGGGTTCGAATCCCTCCTGGGATGGCCTAATTTCTGAGAATGTTATTATTTTTTTTACAATACTATTTTATCGGAATAATTAAATTTAAGTAATGAATGCTCTCACTAAAAATAATTAATTACATGTGAGAACTAAGCAATGCATATTAAAAATATTTATGATATTGATCCCGTTTCCACATCACCATGAGGTAGGAATCTCGATGCGTTTTTTATAGAGGTATCGCCAGGAGCCATAATCCTCTTCATCGCAATCTTTTACTTTATAGAACAATCCGGACAAAGCCAATTTTTAATTTTTGACCCATTCTTAAAATTTACGCATTTCCAATGGTACCAGTAACTGCAATCATCACACTGAACCATATTTTTTTAAAGTCGTTGCACTTTCACAATGATTGCAACGCCAAAAGTTTTGTTTCAATGTAATTATTTTTTCTACTTTTTCCCAAGCTTGTGTAGTAAATAATTCTTGTACAGATGTCAAATCATGATTTATAATAGAATCCGTAATTTCATTATCAGGTTTTAAATCCTGTACACTAAAAAGACCTTTATTTTTGAAAGTAGAATCTGATACATATATTTTTATTTAAAATATATTTTAAAACATTTTGTTGTTGGGTGCTTAGAATAAAATATTTATGATTTTCTAATCTCCTCTTTTTAGCTGGTTTTACGTTTGAATCTTTTAATTCTTCAGTTACCTGGGATTGTAAGCAATAAGCCTGATGATCAGACTCAGGAATGGTTACATCATAATCTATTAAAGCTTTTCGAATGTTATTACTTTCCTCAAATGAGGGTTTTGAAAGGTGTGAAGAAATTTTTCTTTCTTTCCTAGTAGAAAAAAAGGAGCGTGTTGCCGTGTTACATTTTTGTTGTTTCCTGAGTTTGGAGGGGTAAAACCATTTCAGAATCTTCTATTTGCAAAAATTGCTAATATTTTTCAGCATTTTATTTGCTTCCAACATTTTTTTCTTTGTGTTTTATTGGATCTAGGTTGGGAAATTGACTTTTTATTTCGTCAAGCAGTTTAAAAGTAGATTGCGATAAATCTGTCATTGAAGTTTCTGTAATCCTAGGATTTAAAAGTATTTTATGAACGATAGCAATTTCTTCCGAAACGCTAGCTGAGTTATCGTTTGATTTTTTGAAACGTTTTGCGTGCGGTAAACTAAATGTGCATGCTTGCATATAAGGCCGTTTAGTACATTATCCAGGCAAGAGCATTTTATTTCGTGAATGCATATTGAGCATTTACTGCATCTCAAATGGCATTTGACTGCACATTCGGATTCAGCATTCGGATTCTACATTATGATCTGATGTGCTCCCTTTTACAATAAAAGAGTTGTTGGATTCTTTTTGAATTAAGGAAGCATCCAGATTTAAACTTTTTATGTGCCTCAATTCAAATGATTTTTTTTTGAGGCTTCTCCGAACATCAACATCTAGTCGGCATCTTTGTTGGACCCGACACCCACACGTGCATCTTGCACCTGCAACGCAACCCCTTTTTGACCCCCGAGGAATCTAGCTCGTCGACCGGAAGATGAGGGGAGAGATGCTTTGAACTTGCACGGGAGCGGTGGCCAACGAATCCTCCTCTCACAAAATATTGGACTCTAACAATCTATAATTAAATTTAATAACTTTAATGTATCATACTAGTAAATAATATTCAATAGTTGTGACGTAAATAAATTCCATATTTAAATTAACCAAGAATACGCTACCGTTATTCTTTCAAACGTTACAGCTTAGAGTTTTGGTGGCAGCGCTTTGGGATAAAAAGTTAGCATTCAGGACCCGTGAGAGGAGGAAATTTTGGGTTTTTACGGACGGACCGCAACGCAGGGAGAAAAAGACATCTTCGGAAGCCGTGCTGCAATTGAATTCAGCTTAGGAGAAGGAGAGCGTCCTGCTCAAAGAAGATCAAACTGATCTATAGTGTTTACGGCCACAGTGTCCGAAGGAAAAGCGATTTCGCAAGCCGTGCTGCGATTGAATTCAGCTTCGGAGAAAAGAGCGTCCTGCTCAAAGAAGATCAAACTGATCTATAGTGTTTACGGCCACAGTGTCCGAAGGAAAGCGATTTTCGGAAGCCGTGCTGCGATTGAATTCATCTTTGAAGCCGTGCCACGAGTGAATTCAAGGCTGGTCAAACTGACCACACTTATTGTTAAGGGTGAAAGATTCAAGATTGGTCAAAAGGACCATTGTTCACACGGAAGAGTTCAAAACCACTAGTGCCATATTACTGCACATAATTTGCTTCTGACAGCAAGCTGAGTACTTCAAATGGGTGAGTACTGTTATATTTTTGAGTTGCAAACTGCATATTGTATTAGGAATTTTGGTTAAAATGTTCTTTACAAATTTTGAAATACTTAGTGTTTTTCTTGCATGGGAACAGTGTTATTTTGTTTCTAGAGAATTGTAATTGTATTTCAAGCATTGTGTGCAATTTTAGCTTAAGATTTATTGTGTTTTAAGTCTCTTGAATGATTTTGATTATTTTTAGTGTTAAGTTTTTCTTTGTGTATTTCTGTGTATGCATGGGACCAGTGTTATTGTATTAATAGAGAATAGTAACAATAGTGCAAAATTTAGCGTGACATTTATTTGATATTGTTTAAAAAATGGCTTTCCTTGGTAAAGGGAAAAAGCAAGACATGTTGCAACTTGCTGAGGAATTAGGAATAAATGCCACTTTAAATATGACTGTCCCTAGCATAAAAATTGCAATCACTAACAGTGAAGGTTATGAAGAGGAATTTGTTAAAAATCTGTATGAGACTATCATTGCAAACGGAAAAAGATTGGAGGAGTTAGAAAGGGCTGAAAAAATGAGATTAGAGTTAGAAAGGGCTGAAAAAATGAGATTAGAGAGTTAGAAAGGGCTTAGAAAGGGCTGAAAAAATGAAGAAAGGGCTGAAAAAAATGAGATTAGAGGAGTTAGAAAGGGCTGAAAAAATGAGATTGGAGGTAAAGGAGCAGGCATTAAAAGAGAAAGAATTACAGCTGAAATTTGATTTAGAAAGGTTTAAAATAGAATCCGGATTTAGGGTAAACGATGAATCAAACGATTCTACAAATGCATGTTCTGTAACCTCTAATTTAAACTTAAAAAAATTGATCCCAGATTTCGATCCTAAGCAGTCAGATATTAGTTTATATCTAGTGATCTTTGAACGCCAGGCTAAAAGGGCGTCAATAGAAAAGAAAGAGTGGGTGGGGCAATTATTGGGTTTGTTACCCCTAGAGATCGTGCAATTTATTGCTCGCGAACCGGAGGAACAAGCCGAAAATTACGATTATGTAAAGAAATTATTACTTAAAAGATTCAAGTTAAGTCCGGAGGTCTTTCGGCAAAAATTTGTCCAACACCAGAAAAAATCCGATAGCACCTGGAAGGATTTCACTTTTGAAATTACGAATTATCTAGATGAGTGGCTGATTGGCTTAGAAATAAATACCTTTCAAGATCTTAAAGATCTAATGGTGGTAGATCAATTAAAAAAACGCGCCAATGCTAGTATGAAAGATCATTTTTTAGATAATTGGGCAAACCTTAAATCAGCTACTCAAATAGCAGAACTCTTTGATAATTATGAGGACGTCCGAAAGGTAAATTCGAAACCCATGGATAGGTGGGGCAGAAATGATAAAATTTTGACATACTCAGGGGTCAAGGAAAAAGAAAATAGATTTGGGAAAACTTCCCCCAGATTAGGAGCTTCTGTTCCGGAGAGTACTAGAGAGAGAACTTTTGAAAAACGCGTGATACAAAGATGTTATCATTGCAATATGCCCGGACATATAAAAGCCGTTTGCCCTAAATTAATAAAAAACAAAACGACGGAAACTCTCAATAATATTGAAGGAAATGAAAACCCGGATTTTCTTAATTCATATACAACAAAGGGCTCTGTGAATGGTCACGAGATAGACATTCTTAGAGATACGGGAGCGACAATAGATTTAGTATGTGCAAAATACATAAATCCTTCTTCTTTCTCTGGTGAAAATGTTTGGGTAAAACAACCGTTAAGCCCAGAATTAGTTTGTTTACCTTTGGCGGTCGTGGAAATTTCCGGAAATTTTGGAACGGTGCAAACTAAGGCAGCGGTTTGTGGAAATCACTTAAATCAACACGGTCGATATTTGCTTGGAAATAAAACGGCCGAGCTAATAAAAGGAAATTTAGGCTATAATTTCCTGCCAGTCGAAATATTGAATGCTGTCCAAACAAGGTCTCAAGTCAAAGCGGCTAGAGAAGAAAGGGGAATAGATAGTGGTGATGCTAAAAAAGGGGAAGATGAGGTTATAATTGTTTCTTCGGATGCAGAGGACGAAATTTTAATACCTGCACTCCAGGAATATGTTCCGGAATTAGCGCTGCTAAGGGTTACGCGAGAAAATTTAATCAATGCTCAAAAAAATAGCGAGGAGATTAAATCCTTATACGAACAGGCAGCCAGTCAAGTGCAGGTTACCAATCAGGTTTATTCGCTAGAGAAGGAATTATTGGTCAAAAATCGTGAAGATAAGTTAGGTAACGTGGTGAAGTTAATAGTAGTGCCGGAAGAGTTGCGCGACCCCATTAAATCCTTGTGTCATGAGGGAACATCTGCACACCTGGGAATTACGAAATCCAAAGACAAATTAAACCGATATTTTTACTGGCCGAATTGCTATAGAGATATGGAACAGTTTGTAAAAACTTGCGATCAGTGTCAGAGGGCTGGGAAGCCCAATGATAAAAAAGAAAGCTCCACTAAAATTGGTCCCTGTTATTCAGGAGGTTTTTACTAAGCTAAATATTGATGCATGTGGGCCTCTCCCGATCACATCTAAAGGGAATCGATATCTTATCACGGCCATTTGCATGTCATCAAAATTCCCTGAAGCTATTCCGGTGTCTGATATTAGTTCCGTTAGTGTCACAGATGCGCTGTTAAACATCTTTAGTCGGATGGGGTTTCCCCGTGAAATACAATGTGACCAGGGTACTTCTTTTACTAGTGCTCTGACTACCGAGTTTTTTGAAAGATTCGGAATACTTGTCAGGCATAGTTCTGTGTATCATCCACAGAGTAACCCTGTTGAGCGATTTCATCGAACGTTGAAACGACTCTTACGAGTCTTATGTTTAGATGCAGGCTCCGAATGGGACAAACATCTTCCGTCAATTCTTTTAGCGTTACGAACTGTATCTCACGAAAGTACAGGGTATACACCGTCAGAGTTGGTGTATGGGAAAAATTTGCGAACCCCAGAGACGTTAGTAATGGAACATTGGATGGAACCGGAAGAAGAAGGTGATCTCGTCACTGAATATATGTTTAAGTTAATAAATAGATTAAAAAGATGTCAAGAAGTAGCTATAAATAAAATGGAGGAAATGCAAGTTAAGCGGAAAACTTGGTATGATAAAAACGCAGTAAAACGTGAATTTAAGGATGGGGATTTAGTCCTAGTGTTAGCTACATCCAGAGCAAATAAATTAGCAGTGCAGTGGATAGGTCCTGGGACAATTTTAAATAAAATTTCGGAAACGAACTATTTAGTCGAAATCCCCGGCAGACGCGAAACATCTCAAATCTATCATATAAATATGCTAAAACCATATTACAAAAGGCCAGAACACGTTAACGTAATTATTAATGATGAAACAAAAACTCTCTCGCAGACCAGGAATTAGAAATCCCATACTTAGAAAACAATTCTCTCGTTTATGATTTCGAGGACGTAATCCAGGCTAGCGAGTTGAACAAACACCTTCACGACAAACAAATGGATCGACTGCGCGAATTATTAAATAAATACTCTAAATGTTTTTCAAACAATCCCGGTTTAACTAATCTGGTTGAACACGAAATCCAGTTAGTTAGCGATCAACCAGTTAGGACGAAGCCCTATCGAATGTCGCACCGACAAAATGAAATCTTAAAAAACGAAATTAACCGAATGTTAAAATTAGGAATCATTGAGGTAGGAGAATCGGATTACATGTCCCCTATGATTTTAGTTGAGGTAGCTGGGAAAGAACCTCGTCCATGTATAGATTACAGGAAATTAAACGGGATCATTAGAACGGAATATTTTCCTCTTCCGAATATCGAAGAACGCGTAGAAAAAGTATCGGCGGCTAAATTTATTACCGTCTTAGACCTATCTAAGGGATATTGGCAAATACCTTTGAGTAAAACTGCACAGCGATACGCAGCCTTCTGTACTAGCTTTGGTACATACAGACCCCTAAGGATGAGTTTCGGATTAAAGAATGCTCCATATTTCTTTAGTAAACTCATGGCTGAATTACTTAACGGACTAGAGGATTTCGTTGTCCCGTATCTAGACGATATCGCAATTTTCTCAGATACTTGGGAGTCGCACATTAAACATATGGAAACGGTTCTGCAGAGAATAAAGAGAGCTAAGTTAACGATAAAACCTTCAAAGTGTAAGTTTGCGCAACAAAATGTCAAATTTTTGGGTCACATTGTGGGTCAGGGTTTTCGCACCCCTTCCGAGATCAAAGTTCAGGCTGTTCTAGAGTTCCCTACCCCTCGCACGAAAACCCAAATACGTGCTTTCTTAGGTCTAGCGGGTTATTACCAAAAATATATAAATCTGTTCTCGGTAATCGCTGCTCCGTTGACGGACGCGTTGAAGGGAAGAGCAAAGAAGGGAGAAATTACGTGGACGACCGAGTGTGAAAACGCATTTCGAGAACTAAAAGGGAAACTAATTGATAAGCCCGTCTTGTACGCGCCAAATTTTGAACGAGAATTCATTGTTCAAACGGACGCTTCAAACGCAGGTATGGGAGCAGTTTTAACCCAATTAACTGAACAAGGTGAGGAGCATCCAATCCTTTACCTGAGTAAGAAATTTTCAGAGGTAGAGAAGCGTTATTGTACGACGGAGAAGGAATGTGCTAGTATTGTTTTCGCAATTAAAAGGTTACATTATTACTTAGATGGAAATTCATTTTTAGTTATGACCGATCACAACCCGTTGGTGTGGTTGAATAGAAACGTTAGTTCTAACCCTAGATTGATGCGATGGGCTTTGGCTTTGCAACCATATAATTTTAGAATTGTACATCGGTCGGGTAAAAGTCACAAAAATGCAGATAGTCTCAGCAGATCGGTGATAGATAATTAGGAATTGTTAACAATGTTCTCTTGCTCATGAATAATAATTGTTGCTTATAATGTTTTTTTTTAGTTAAAGGTTAATAATTGTATTAATTTTATTTATTTACTAGTACTGTATATCATATCGAATGGAGATGCGTGTCAAAAGATAAAGCCATGAAAAGCAAATGTATTAATATGCTTAATTTTGTGTATAGGGTTTTAAAATATACATGAGTATTTAGTTTACGCAAGAGGCATATTGTGAAAATATTTTGTGTGTAAGGTTGTACACTTCGCATATCATATCAACATGTCGTTAGTATAATTTTTATTAAGTATTGTGGCGAAGAATATTTTATGTTTAAGGTCTTACACTAGCATTTGATGTAACATGTTGTTAGTATAATTGATAATAGGCATTGTGATAGGAGTGTTTGTATTTTTATTTAATGTTATAGTATGTTTTCTTACATTGCTATTGATCATTTTCGTAATATGGATTTGTGTAAGTTCCCTAGCAAGAACACTCACTCACTAGAAATAAGTAATTCCAAATTTAGTTCAGCGTTTTCTTTAGTAGTTAAAATTGCAGCTCAGAAATATAGTGGTGCTTGATGAAGGGATGTGTCGGTAATCTGTCAGTTGTCTCATCGTCATTCCATTAAACTTTTCTCAACGGAAAAGTTCTATAAGAGAGGGCGAGAGCTGTAACGTCGCTTCTCCGAACATCAACATCTAGTCGGCATCTTTTGTTGGACCCGACACCCACACGTGCATCTTGCAGCTGCAACGCAACCCCTTTTGACCCCCGAGGAATCTAGCTCGTCGACCGGAAGATGAGGGAGAGATGCTTTGAACTTGCACGGGAGCGGTAACCAACGAATCCTCCTCTCACAAAATATTGGACTCTAACAATCTATAATTAAATTTAATAACTTTAATGTATCATTTAGTAAATAATATTCAATAGTTGTGACGTAAATAAATTCCATATTTAAATTAACCACAAAACCTCAATTTTTTTCTAAAGAAAATGCAATGCGTTTTTTTCTTCGCCTGTTAGTCTCATAAAAGGCAAGCAATCACCGTGTCCATAATGTGTAGAGCACATTTTTAAAGTTACTACACCAGTTTCTCTTAAAATTAATTTCATTTCCTCTGTGCATAGATTATTAGTTTTTATGCTTTTATAAACATTTCTAATACCCTTTTATCTGGAACAGTGCTTCCCACTAAATAAATCACTTTTCCAGATCGAACCTTCCTGCCTCCGAAATGTTTTTTTACAAAATGAACTTGTTCCTCCTTTTCGAAATTTTTTTTCCATATTTCAAATTCAGAAAAGTTACTAAATTCCTTGTGTTCGAACAGGAATTCAAAATCATGCATTTCCCTCAAATGAAGCCTCAATTCATGCCGGTTTTTTAAAAAAATACGTACATCCTTTTTCTAAACATGAATAACCGTTTCCATAGCTGGTACTTAAAATATTAAAAGCTAAATTAATAATTAAACATTCCCTGCGCGATCTAATAATTCAAAATATTATTTCTTCATAATGCAATTGATATTTTTTCCTGTAAGAAATATTGAAAAACAATGCAGTTCTTAATTTCAAATTTTTTAGAGATTTCTTGTTAAAAATGAAATTAAAATATTACCTTCTAATAGCTAATTTAAGCTTATTAAAATACTTTGAAATCCCTTTATCTCGAATAGTCCAATTTTTTGTTTCATTTTCAATAACACGCAAACTTTACTCAACAAATTTTAAAATAGTTTTCACTAATAATGCATAGGGTGAATCAAGCGTAATGTTAACTAAAAAAAAGTGTCAACAAAAGTACATATCCAAGACAGACACTTACTGGCTTCGATTGGGTCATTGCTGTTCCCCTCTATTCTGCATTCGGACTCCACTTCGGTCAAATCAACTGTAAAATTAAAGTCATTCTCAATGAGAAAACAAAACAACATAATTCCATCTTTTCTACTTCAATCGTTTTCATGTGAACACTGACACAATTTAAGGGCGTTTTACTGAAAGAGGAATTCAAATGAAATACTTTTAAAGTTATAGTAATACAGACACTCACTGGCTTCAATTGGGTCATTGCTGTTCCCCTCTATTCTGCATTCGGACTCCACTTCGGTCAAATCAACTGTAAAATAAAAGACATTCTCAATGAGAAAAAAAAAACATAATTCCATCTATAAAATCTAACGTTACATTGGTGGTTCAGCTTGAATGAATCTAGTTTATCAATGTGTTCTAATTCTTATCTATTCTAATCTAGTAAGTCTAAAATGTTAACAATAAAACCACGTTTTCGTCAAAATGCAAACATAATCCTAATAAAGTATTAGGTGAATTAAATATTTGGCTAATTAATTGCAAAATCAAAATTAACACAGTATTTAATTTACTTTGTAGAAAATGTTTTCCAAAACCAACACAGAAAACAGCATTTAAATATGGTGGAAGTTTTTACATCACTAAAAATATCAAACATAAATATATATAAAGGATTTTACAACTTTCAACAACATAAAAAGCATAAAAGAAAATAATGTTTACTTCAGAATAAATTTCTCAATAAAAAAAAAAAAAAACTAGCAAATTTTGAATGTGAAATGAACTGATAACATATATTTTAACAAAAATTAAAGAAAAAGAAAAAATTAGTTCTTGTCTATTGTATGCCTCCATGTATACTTTATCAAAAGGAAGTTTTGGATTATAGTCACTTACTTTTTGCCTGTACATCAACTTTATGTATCGGTTTCATATGTCGTTGCATATTAAACTTCTTTGTAAAGGATATTTCGCAGTATACGCAAATAAAACCTTTAGGATCGTCAACACGATGAACAGCCGTTAAATGATTCCTTAAATCTGACGTGGTCTGAAAACGATTTGAGCACATGTTACAAATAACAGAATTTAGAAACATTTTTTTTTTCCTTATTTCGAAAGAAAAAAATTTTACATTATTAAAAGTGAGAAAATGCTTTAAAAAACGCCTCTGAAAACACCGAAACAAGCAATGTTTAAAAATATTAAAATTGAAAATAAAATTTCAGAAAAAAATTTAGTATATAATCCCCGTGAAGTTTTTCAACTATATATAGTAATCCTAGAAATGACGTCATCTGAAATTATGGGAAGACATGGCAAATAAGGATGGGACCAAAGATATTAACAGATTTGCTAAGAGAAAAACAGCCAATTGCATTCTTATCAAGATCTACAGTTACATCCCCCAATCTGAAGAAAAATACGGAAAATCTTCCCCCTTCTTCTTCCCCTTGAGACCACTCATCTCTTAGTCACTTCCCTATTTTCCGAAAAATTTCTGCTGATAAAGTAAAATATATCAAAAAAATAATAATATAAAAAATAAATTAAAGTTCTGCTCCAAGTAAACACGGCTGACGATGAATTAATTGTTAAATATTATTTACTTTGATTAAAGACTTCAGGAACACAAATGACTAACACAGGAAATATTTTAAAAAATATCTACTACTATATTACAAGAAAATATACTTCAACAACAAATTTTTAAAACAATAAAGTAATGCGACGCTGGTTTAACTTAAATTATTTAATTTATTCCCATTATATCCATTTTATAAAACCCAGGTTCTACTGACTTTGCATCGCATTATAGCTTAAGTTTAAACATCAAATCTTTTAAAGACAATAAACAGTACACTAAATTAAGAGGCCGGTTCTTTAAAGTAACAATTAATTTATTTTGAATTAACATTTTTAAATAAAGAACGTTTAATAATTTCAAGGGTATTTACTTATCTGGAATGAGAGGAGAGAGCGACACGAAAGGGTGACCTCGGGTAGCAAGTGCGCTTCCCGGCTGTGGAGGGTTTTTCTGGCAGACGAAGAAGGAGTAAAGAGCCCCGAGAATTCGAGCGCCCACCCTTAAATAGGTCGACCGCACCACTCGGAAAATCATCCGCTTCAAAGTTCTGGCGGTAAATTTTACAATTGCGATTGGCCAACAAGCTGTGCAAGGATACAGCTTCGCCCGCCATAGAGTCCGTTGACCTGAGGCACCCCCAAATTCCTTTTAAATCCGTTTCCTGTAAACAGGGCAAATGTACAAACTGCCGTTGTAAATTTGGGGACCGGCGACCTTCCATCACTCCTCCCCTCTTTCAGATTAACAAAACTAGAAATAAATAAACACACAAAAAAATCATTCATGAAAATGTAAATATAATAGATGCAATAGCAACCATAGTTCAAACAGTTCCGTCGTCCCTCGTCAAACTCCTGGTCAAGAACGAATGTCCACTTCTTGAAGAATGATAACTGAAACATCCAATCTTAATGAAGACTCCTGAGGCTGTGTGAAGCATAACGTCACATGTAATTCTGTAACTGCAACCATGACAACAGTTCAACAGTCCCGTCGTCCGTCATCAAACTCCAGGTCAAGAACGACTGTCCACTGAAGCATAACGTCACAGTCCTCAGCACTATAGACACGTAGTTGTTCTATGCAGTAAATCTCTCGTGAAATGAAGAACCGGTGGGTCTGAATCCCGCGGGGGCTCCTCCAGTGGTGCAACGGCCAGGTGGAACATTGAATCACAGTCTCAACATTTTGTAGGATTCTATCTCGTGGAGCAATCAGGACCCGATGCACAGTAAGTCCGGATGGCATAATGTCCTGAAACAGAGAAAAAAAACACGAACACTCTCGTAGGAGAGCCAGCATCAGTAGAGTATGTAAAATAGGGAGAACAAATTTTCCACTCTTCCACAGGGCTTTCAGATACCCGAGGTCCCCATCTCGTCCTCCCATCACTCAATATAAAAAAAATTTTCAAGAAGCATTGTCTAAAAATTCTATTTTGCACACACAAAAAAAAAACAACCAACAAGAAAATTGCATTTTAACCCTAATTCCTTAAACGTTGCGAAAAGGTAGAGAAAAACAAATTAACTACTAACAACTACAATTAAATTCATGCACGAAAAAAAAAATTGCCGAATGGGATATGGGACACCAAACAATTCACAAGGACAACATATATAAAATAACAAATAGAAATAATCGACTAATCACAAAGAAACATGTGCCACTAAATAATAAAAAAATAAGACGAGTAACGCATAGTAAACTCAAAAATTGCATATATAACAGCTTCGCTATTCACAATAACCACACATATGCGCATCGAACAAAATACTTTGTGATAAGAAATAAGTACTAGTGAAAACATATATAATCAATACAAACATGGCACCCAGAAACAGACACCTCATAATCGTTTAACATCGAAATCCTGACACGACTAATGTGAAGTGCATGTCCCAGGCCACCAAACAAAATTACTATTTTAACCTTCAACAGTACTCAAAGCATAAGAAATTGCAGTGGTTCACCAAGAGCATCGATAACAATCTTTCGTAAAAAAAATTAATTTAAAGTGAAAAATTAGAAATTGAAACAATGGGTGTGCATAGGTGAAAAAAATGTTATAACCTCCGAGAATGCTTAATAGCCTAACAAATTTTAAAAATTCACTACAAACATTGGTTACAATTGAAAGTTAAAAAAAATTAATGTAATTAATTCAGATTTGCAAATTAAAATTTCTAAATTAACGAGTAGTATAAACGGTAAAAAAATCATAACCTGTAAGAATGCTGAGTAGCCTAGGGAATTTAAAAATTCACTACAAGCATTGGTTACAATTTGAAATGAAGAAAAAAAATTAGTGTAATTAAATTTAGAATTGCAAACGATGAGTGTGCATTTGATCAGGATGCATCCCCAATGTTTACAAAGGCAGAAAGAAAAAAAAACATGCAAATCCGATTATAAAAAAAAATATTTATATCGATTAATGCTTTTAAAATAAATTTGAGAGGAAAAAAAATTTTCTTCCACATTCAATACATTCAAATTTCCATTTGAGAAATGAATTCCAGAAATCACAAGTGCAGTTGAACATTTCAGAAAAAAAATTAAAAACATAAAATTGATATGCAACCCGAGTCATATGAGGCGACACATACAGAGTAAAGTAATTTAACTGAAAGAAAATTATTGCAAGTGCTACACATAATTAAACATAAATTCCAAGATAAAAAAATATCGCTTAACTAATTGTTAAAAAGTTATGTTGATTACAACATAACTTTTTAACAATCAATGTAATACAATGTATCAAGTCTAGATAATAAAAAAAAACTCAAAATGTTTCACTATACGCGCAACAAATACACAAACACGAAAAAAAATAAGATCCTCGATTTACAACAATACCGCTAACTCAATTCATCGAAAATTATCTAATTAATAACTCAAATATCATTCTATAACACCAACCTAAAATTCTCAGTAACCTTAAAATGATTCATCGATAATCCAAAAATGCCTTTACCTCAGATCGTTCACATCTTATGCCTCAATAACACTAACTAAACTTATCTGCAACTTCCAAATAATCAATCGATTGCTCCACAATACCATAACTAAAACCATCTATGCTCATCAGCTTATGTACACAAAATCTCACATACTCAATAACACTAACTAGACTTTTATCTGCAACTTCCAAATAATTAATCGACTTCTCCGCAATACCAATAACTAAAACCCATCTTTGCTCATCAACTTATTTACAAAAATCTCACATAGTCCTCAACTCGAACTTTCCTAGATTCATCTCAAAACATCCTTAAATATACCACACAATCATTAATTCAACTTATCTATGTTCATCAACTTAATTACTCGAAATCGTACAAAATCCTGAACTCAAATTACCTTCTCTACATCAAAGCAACTTTCTCAAATATACCGTATAATTATTACAACTCAATTTCTCATTTCCAAATCAATTGACTCTCGAATTAACCACATACTTGCGAACGCAAACTTATCTAACTACATAAAAAAAACTTTCCCAATTATTCAACAAATTCATCAGTTCAAAATTTTTCTATCTCCTTCGAATAACTTTCTCAAATATTCCACAAAATCCTGAACTCAACTTATCCAACTCCTTTAACAATTAATAAAACAAAAAAAATTTACACCTAATCATCTTCAACATTTTCAAACCAAAAAAAAAAAATTATCAAACTCAATATCTAAAACAAACAATACTAAATCAAAATTCTCTTAGCCAAAACCAAACTCAAAGCTAACACAACTACGCGTACACAAAACATAAAATTTAACAATACCATTATCTGACCAAAAACTTATTTCCAAATAACAATGCAAAACTACAATTAAAATCCAAAACCCTAAAAAAAATTAAATCAACCTCAACACTCAATTCAATAATCTACCCGAACGCTACCATTAATCAAAACAAGTTAACCTAAATCAACAAAAATACTATATCATCATCAACCAAAACATTAAATTCCTAGTACAGTTTAGCACACAACCGAGACACAATTATTGACTGCACATTAATTTAACCAAACCACAATTTAACTAGAGCCCTGAGTAAACAAAAAAAATTCCAAATCTATAGCAAAACAAACAACACAAAAATTAAATGAGCATTGAAACACCTAACCGAAACACTAGAAAATTTTAAATCAAAGTTAGCAATCATATAACAGAACAAAACAACTTGAGCAAAACAAAGTTAAGTTTCAACATAATTTCTTAGGGAAAATTTTCAAACAACCATCGCTATCCATATCTTAACAAGCATAAATTCCAATGATATCATCATTTAGTAATACACAACCACTTAAAATTAATACACCAACACAACTTATCAATAAAATTGCTTCTGAAAAAATACTGCTACCAAAAAAATTAACATTGTATGCAAACTCAAAATCTAACATGAAAAGTACACAGTTATACAATCAAATCAGCATGAACTAACTTATTCAATAAAGGAACCTTTTTGTATGAAAAAATTATTTAAAATACTCGGATAATAACCGCAACACAAAATTGTTTAATAAATAAAAATGTCAATTATGTATGTATAGTAACAACATTCAAATTTCATGACAGGTGTCCAAGGACCCCAAAATTTGATTTTTTTTTTTGAAAACATGAATTAAAGCTTGAAATTTATAAAATTAAAATTGACGTGCATACATGAATCGCATAGCAAAATTAAAAAAAAAAACAAAAACAATCCTATTACAAACAACAAATTTTATATATATTGCACAAAACACATAGCATCAAAAAAAAATATTTTATCTAGAGCTAAAATTGATATCAACCACATACAACATTATGTCATTTAAGCATCAAATAAATACATGAAACAAATTGCATGAAAAAAAATCTGAGCTAAAAATTCATTAAATAACTAATTACAACAATGTCTCACTTAAACATCAGAAAACGACATGACACAAGTTGCATAGTTATAAAAAAAATTCCAGCGGAAAGTATGTGAAATAAATGTAAGAAAAAAACCAAAATTTCAATATCGAGTAGCTCTGAGAGAAAAGTAACAAACAACAACAACAAAAAAGGGGGATGGCGACCCTATAGAGAAAAAGAGAGGCTGAATATCTGATCTCGCTTGCGACAGCAGGGGGGCGTGAGGGAGAAAATTCCTCCTAAGGCGCCGGAGTGAACCAACATCCAGTTCCATCCCTGGACCGCGGCAGGTGGGGGGGGGAAACAAATTTTCTCTGAGTAGGAGTGCGCCAGAATGACGTGGACAGCTATCAACACGAGATGAGACGTCCTCCCCCATCGGCCAAGAACGCCAAGACTCAAACCCCACACAACACTTCCAATCGACAAAATGACCGAAAAAAAATTAATTTGCATGACAACTCCAAATCAAATTTTAACAGAAAGAAGGAGAGGGAGAAAAAAAAGTACAACAAATCAAGCGCATTTACGAAGTCCAATGCTCTAGCATGCTCTACATGTCCACACAAAAAATCGATATAACCAATACTTATTCCCCAAACACAACATCGCTCCAACAATTAAACTCTCATCTCAACCAGAACAGCAGATTAACAAACAAAAAAATTGACAAACCTTAACATCTCAGAAAAAAAAGAAAAACTCAATTCCAAACGCAAACATAATGAACAATTGATAACTATTTCCGTCACCTTTTCCTTACACTTTAATATCTCTGAATTCAAATACTGCACAAATGAACATTTAACCAATTTTTCTTTTCTCAAAAACTACTAACCTTATCACTTCAATATCTCAAATTCCAAGTACTACAGCCATAAACACCTAATCAATTACTATCAAAATTTAACACAGTTAATTTCTCTAATTTAAGCAGCGCAACATCTAACAAATTTTTATCTGAAATAACATCTTCATAACACTTAAATCGCTCAGAACAGTAAGCATAATCAATTAACTGAACCACTTCAAACATTCGGGCAAAAAAAAACATTGTTAACTAGCAACGAAACACTTACTCTATATGACAATATACACTCGAATTAATTAAACGGAAAAAAGAATTTTGAACACAATAAAATCCACAATACAAACATATCAACACATGAGAAATTGAGATCATAGCTAGATCAGTTAAGATAATGAATACACACATACATATACTAACAAAGAGCATAAGGAAAAAAAATACATTAACAACATCTCTAAGTATCTAAATAATAAAAAAAAATACTACAAGAAAAAAATTTTCACAACTGGAATAGCACACATAAAAAAAAAATTTTTCACATGTTTAACAGATTAAGTAGGACTATTATTCTGTGACCCATCAAGAAAAAAAAATTCACATCAGACCAATATGATGTAAAAGAAAAAAAAATTCCGACGACTGGTCTTCGGCGCCAAATGATGCAAAGAAAAAAATTTAATATCCTGTCACGGTACCATTATAATGCGACGCTGGTTTAACTTAAATTATTTAATTTATTCCCATTATATCCATTTTATAAAACCCAGGTTCTACTGACTTTGCATCGCATTATAGCTTAAGTTTAAACATCAAATCTTTTAAAGACAATAAACAGTACACTAAATTAAGAGGCCGGTTCTTTAAAGTAACAATTAATTTATTTTGAATTAACATTTTTAAATAAAGAACGTTTAATAATTTCAAGGGTATTTACTTATCTGGAATGAGAGGAGAGAGCGACATGAAAGGGTGACCTCGGGTAGCAAGTGCGCTTCCCGGCTGTGGAGGGTTTTTCTGGCAGACGAAGAAGGAGTAAAAAGCCCCGAGAATTCGCGCGCCCACCCTTAAATAGGTCGACCGCACCACTCGGAAAATCATCCGCTTCAAAGTTCTGGCGGTAAATTTTACAATTGCGATTGGCCAACAAGCTGTGCAAGGATACAGCTTCGCCCGCCATAGAGTCCGTTGACCTGAGGCACCCCCAAATTCCTTTTAAATCCGTTTCCTGTAAACAGGGCAAATGTACAAACTGCCGTTGTAACTTTGGGGACCGGCGACCTTCCATCAAAAGCAAAAATAAATTTAAACATTAAAAAATATATTATTCAAAGTACAGTCAAATGCATATTAGATATCTGTAGGGAAAGTTTTCATAAATTTTAACAGTCGGGAGAGAAAAAATAACAAAAGACACTTATCAAGCGAGCACATAACCCCATTTCTTGTTATCCAATGAATAATAAATTTTTAAAGTAAATTAATTTTTTGAAATTAAAATTTACAATAATACATTTTAAAAGTAAGGTAAGAACTTCTAAAAATAAACTTAAAATTTGAGTGGACATTTGAATAGGAGATTTTAAAATACATAACAGATCATATGTTAGCCTGCGACTGAAACTATTTGAAATTCAGTTTTGATTGAATTTTAACAAGAAAGTTTGTGACAAATCTATACGGAACTTTATCACTAACCTTCTGAGTCGTCCTTTTTAGGGAAATTTAATTCCCTACCTATTTCCAATCAACTCCAAAAAGCGGACAGGATTCCTTGTTATGCAGATTAGATAAAGTATTTAAGTCAAACGGAATAGTAAAGTTAGAGCAGTAGGAGATAGAGATTGAAGCAGAAAGTTATAGTGAAGTTAAATTGAAGATTTCTTGTTGGATGATTTAATCTCTGATATGAGCTGAATTGCAGTGTGGTGTGTAAATATTAGTCTTATTATTGCGAATGAAATTAAAATTAAATGTTCAATAAGAACATTGAATATAAATCTGGGATCTCTTATCGTGGTAATCTCTGCGTGATCGTTATTTAATTGTTAATTAATTGGATCATTAATTAAGTTAATTTAAAGGATATTACCTTTAAAACCTCATAATACTAGTTAGATATATTTGTTAAAAAGTCTTTGATTCTATTTGGATAAGATAACCAAATAAAGAATGTTGTTTATAAAAATGGCTACTGGTTCTTACATGACTCCTATTTATTCTCGTTCTCAAAGTGAGGTCCAAGGAGACCTTCACAAGTTCATCATTATATTATATAAAAGTGAAGCTAAATCTAGAAGAAAGAAGGAAAAAATTGGATGAAGCAGAGAAAATAGGAGAAGAAAGACATATTTATTCATTGTGTGTATATGTCTGGCCCTTGATATGATAATTCGTAAGATTAGTTCATAAAGAAAGGCAAATAACTTAAAGCAACAATAACATTTTTTTAGGAATTTGATGGTATTGAAAAATATTCTTGAATTATTTGTTTAAAAAGGACAGAACTTCTAAACAATAATTTCTAAAATTGAAGTCGAATTATATTTTAATCCTCTACTCAATGAAATAAACATGCTTGCCAAATTTCAAGACTAAATCTAATAGTTCAAAAACGGAGCTTTTTTTATCAATAAACTCTGGTAACCACCCCTTTGAGAGTCAATTTCTGAAAGACCCATTCACCAACTTGCTCAATTTAACAACATACATATCAAATTTTATTAATGTAGGTCTTGGTAGCCTCGGCCCGAAATTGGAAATATCATCGTCGACAGTGAATTCACGTAATCCGAATTTTTATTGAAACTGAATTATACCTGAGTAGAAGATTAAAATGTCAGATCTCTCAAAATTGAAAAAAGAAGCGTACTGCGGTACGTTCTACGTCGACGAAATGGCTAAACAAAATTGAAGGCACGATCAACAAGGAAAATGAACCTGTTGATCAATTTGAAGCTTTTTCAGATCAATTAAATGATAAAGAAAGTAACTTAAATTTATTTAATACATTAATTGAAGATCATTTGTCTGCTGACAATATTACTGAAAATATGGAAGCTTCGGAAGAAATTAAAGAGAAGATTATATTTTGGAAATAGAGGCTTCTTCTAAAATTAAGAGAATAAATTGTGACTCTATCCACACATACAGGTTGATACAGTTTCTCAAAATATCCAAGTTATTGATTCCAATGGTTTTGAATGTATGAACATAAATTTACTTAAATTGCATATAAATAAGTAATTTGGAAATTATTCTGAATGGTTAATTTTTTATAATTTATTTGAAAGCTCTATTCATAATAACAATATACTAAGCAAAGTTGATAAATTTAATTATTTAAAATCATATTTGTGTGGTAATACGCTTGCTTGTATTAATGGATTTCCAATTTCTGATGATAACTATGATGGAGCTCTGATATATTAAAAGACATATTTGGAAATAAAAACATGTTAATTAATGCTCACTTGAGCAATTTATTAAATTTAACACATGTTAGGAATTCTACTGATATTGTGGGTTTGAGAAATTTGTACGATAGAGAGAGAGAGAGAAAGAGAGAGCAGAAACGCAAATAAGGAGTCTTGAAGGTTTAGGAGTTAATGGAGAATCATATTCAAACTTATTAACACCAATCCTATTGAAACCTCAGAACTATACCCTCAGAACTCATTTTAGAATTCAACTGTTCTCAAAAAGACTAAGGCAGAGATGTCCAACACGCGGCCCGCATGTGGCCCACCAGTACGTAAGTTGCGGCCCACCGACTCTTTAAAAAAATTTAAATATCAGATTTTCTTAAAGTTTTTTAATTTTTAAATTTATTTGAGGGGAAATTTATATATTTATACAATGTATTTGCCTGTTCTTCTTTAAAATTTTTTTTGTTTATTATTTTTTGAATAATAAAAATTGAATTATGTAATTGCAATGGTAAGTTATACGATTACTAGCAGAAAGCGCTTACATTATTGTTTATGATTGTTTTTTGAAGTTCCGGGTTTTTAACGAAACGATACTGGATTAATTTAAATAGTGCGATTACTCATGACACGGAAATCAAAAAAGAAGCAGCTCCTCTATTGTACATTTTATAGATGTTACGAATAAGTATTTTAAATATAACCAATAAGTAATTAAGTCGGATCTTTCAAAAATGTTATGACTATAAATCGAAAGGGTAAGTTTTTGATACAGAATAAAAAGCGTTTACTAAAGTGACTTGAAGTGCTTATTTTCGTATTTAGTTTACTATTCTACAAAGTAGAATGTTTATTCATAATTTTAGATATCTTGTGCACTGAATATTCACTGATAGATTTTTATTAAATCGGTTATTTGTTTCGTTCATTCTGAGGGTCATCAAATTACATTTTAATCGTTTCGTAATCGTATATAAATACTTGTTTTATTAATAACAATTCAATATGTATACATATTCATAATGATACAAGTCGAATGATGGATTGACCGGAAGCTATGGTTTTCACTCTGACAATGAATCGAGTTTCTCTGATTTTTATTTTTGTTTAATATAAACGGAAAATTTTTAAAAGCTTAATATTTTATCACTTTAAATCAAACTCTCTCTCTGTAAAAATAAAAAAAGACTATACTTCCAAAATTAACTAGAAACAGTTTTTTTCTTATACTTGAAAGCTAGATCAGCTTATAAATTAAACTCATTTTCAAACGGAAATTAGTATATATCCTTCCATAGTGTAATCATATATCTACACATATAATGTATAAACTCCATTCAATTTATGCCAAATAAAATAATGAAAAAGTGGATTTCAATTACATGTTACTGCTAAATGTAATTATTCATATATAAATACATATTTGTGGAAGCGATTCATTTTTTTTGTACCTAATGAAATTCGAGTTTGAACAAGACAAAAATTGAATTACATACTGCCTGTGTTATAGTTTTTAATTAAATGGAATGAAAAGGCTAAATTTTCTGTCTCTACATGCTATGCCTAATTTACACGCAATAAGTTTTCTTATAAAGAGAAAGTTAAAAATTCACAAATTTAAAATGCAAGAATTCTCGTTCCATAAGAAGCCATAGGATACTCTCTTATGGTTTCCTCTTCTAAAATAACTATATTAAAAGCCGAATTAAAAATAAATTTCCTTATTTAAATGCCTATAAAATGAATGAAAAGGTTTATTGAAATATTTTTTACCCCTTAGCAACAATAAAAATTACAATTCCACACAATTGTTTCTTAACAGTAAATTATTTTAAATAAAATGGGTGCATTTCTCTGCTATGTTAAAAATCATACGGCCAATTATTTACAAATTACTAAAAAATAGAACACTTCTAAATTTATATTAGTTTAAGTATACAAAGCATGTTTTAATTTTTTTAAGAAAAAGTTATCAGCATTTTTTACAAGATTTTCTGGCCGTAATTTTATATCTTTGCTAATTTTAAATAATTTAATTCGAGTTTATCCATAGAAATAATATAAAACTAAAATGTTATTTCTAAGAATGCCCCTAAAATTTTAAGACATTTTTACCTATATTGCCACACGCATAATTTGCTACAAGTACCGATAGCCGAGTTGGCAGAGCGTTGGACTGAACTTCCTCAGGTCTCGGGTTCGAATCCCGGCCCCGGCAGATTTATCCAAAGACTGGAATTTTGTTTCCGTTTTTAATGTATTGTTTCTCTAGGTTCTAGATGAATCCAGATCATTCTTTAGAGTGCATACTGGTTATTTCTCGAATATTCCGAAGTGTATAAAAGCAGAGTTCATCGCCAGTTGGGCATGTTCTCAGTCCAGTGTTGTATCGAGCTCCAAGCGTTAGAATAAATCTAATTGTTTGTTTAATTGAACTGTGTACTTCTTTCGAACTCCGTGACAAGTTTGGTGGAGGCGCGGGGTACAATTACGTCAAACGTGGATAATAGTGACAACCTTCGCAGGAGCCTCCGGTTAAGAGGATTATCCCCCGAATTTGGACTGTTAAAAGAAAATAGTAGGAAGAGGACAAAAATGCCGACCGAGCAAGAAGCCAAGCCCGCTGTAGTAACACCTTCGTTACAGCAATGGAGGAGCCCATCGACCTTCCGAGGAGCGCCTGGGGAAGACCCTCTCAAATGGCTTAAAGAGTACGATCGAGTAGCCAACTTTAACAAGTGGGATGACATGATGTGCCTGGCTAACGTTTATTTCTTTCTTGACGGAACTGCGAGACAGTGGTATGTCAACAACGAAGACGCCTTAGATTCCTGGGAAGCGTTTAAAAATGGACTAAGTGGACTTTTCGGTGACCGTCAAAAATATACCAGAAGGGCAGAAGAACAACTAAAATGCCGAGCCCAGCGTTCAGGCGAGAGTACACAGTCCTACATACAAAGTGTATTAGGACTTTGCCAAGAGGTAAATCCTCTGATGAAAGAAGACGAAAAAGTGTCACACCTAATGAAAGGTGTTGCTGAGGATATTTATCAGGCCCTGTTGACGAAAGAAATCAACGACACAGCAAGTTTTATCAAATGGTGCAACTATATCGAAGATATGAAGCAGAAGAGAGTTGGTCGACCGAGATTTGAAAGGCTTCCAAACGTCGTACCGGTTGCATCCCTGACGGATGAGACTGATTTGGTCTCTCTTATTCGCACAATCGTACGAGAAGAAGTCCATCGACTAGTTAACCAGATGCAAGAATCTTTGGACTCCGATCCCCAATCCTTAGAAGAGATCGTTCAAGACGAAGTTGAAAAGGTTTTGGCCCCAGTGTCAACAAAACCTACAGAAACTAGACCACGACCAACATACGCCGCTGTAACCAGGAAATACAGAGCTCCTGTTCAGAAATTCCCACCTGAACCAAGAAAAACAGATGTGTGGAGAACGGCTGACAACAGACCTGTTTGTTTCCACTGCGGACGTCCTGGACATGTAATGCGCTACTGCCGAGAGAGAAAGGCTGTCTTTGACAACTCTCGAAACCGCCGACGGAACTTCGACGACGTTGGCACTGAAGAAGAAATACGCCGACCAAACTCTTCTCGCCGTTTTACGCCAAGTCCCACGAGAGGCCGATCCCCAATACGTCGTTACAGATCCCCGTCGCCATATCGCCGATCCAGTCAGTCGCCAGGCCGTAGGAGCGAGGAAAACTAAGGAGAGCGACCTTCCAAGGAGGTGAGGCCGCGTGTACTGGAAATCCTCCGTCGACCGCCAAGATGACTGGTAACCAACTAGACGTAATAATAGATAAGAAGCCGATACGTGCTCTAGTAGATTCTGGGGCATCGTTTTCTGTCATATCCGATAAGTATCGCCGATTTTTAAAGAAAGTTCTGTTTGCTGATGCCAAGAGCGTTATGCTGAAAGTTGCGGATGGAAATTTTGTTCGGCCGATAGGGAAATGTGTTTTACGTGTCCGTATAAACAATCGAGAACTGCCTTTTGAATTTATTGTTTTATCCCATTGTAGCCATGACGTCATCCTAGGATGGGACTTTTTAGAGGCGTCTCAAGCCGTTATAGACTGTGGACAAAATGAACTTGTTCTAGAAGACATCTGACGCGACTCCGCAGCGCCTGACGCCTGGAATTTGTATGCCACCAGGGACTATACACTTAAGCCGCATTCTTTAACTAGAATAACAGTATCAGGATATCAAACCCGAGGAGACATAAATGTAGTTCTAGACGGCAGCAAACATTTGCTCTTCGAGAAAAATATTGCTACACCGTCCATGGTATCCACATATCGTAACGGAAAAAGTGATGTCTGGGTTACCAACCTGCAGTTCCGAAACCAAATCATCCCTAGAGGAATGTGCATAGGCCAAGCTGAACCACTAAATGAAGGGCATCTATGTGTTATTTCCGACACATCGGGTTGCTTGGATGACCAGCAAGAAACTTCGGAGTCACAGATGAATTGTTCGTTAATGATGTCACCCGAGTTAAGTGACGAACAGAGAAACAAGCTATCCGAACTACTCCGGAAATTTTCTGGGCTTTTCACGAAGACCGACAAGTCGACAGCCGCGAAGACGAATGTGAAACACAGGATTTTTACTGGTGATCATGCTCCAATCAACCAACGAGCCTACAGAGTCTCGCCGACTGAAAGACGCATCATTCATGAAGAGGTTCAGAAAATGCTTGATGAAGGTATCGTCCAACCCTCTGAAAGTCCTTGGTCATCACCCATTGTGCTCGTAAGAAAAAAGACGGTAGTTGGCGTTTTTGCGTCGATTATCGCAAGCTGAATAGCGTCACGAAAAAGATGTTTATCCTCTGCCTCGTATTGACGATACGCTCGACTGTCTGAAAGGTGCCATGTTCTTTTCTTCCATGGATCTCCGATCTGGTTATTGGCAAATAGAAATAGACGAAGCGGATCGTGAAAAGACGGCATTTATTACCCCCGAAGGCTTATACGAGTTTAAAGTCATGCCGTTTGGTCTCTGTAATGCACCTGCGACCTTCGAGAGAATGATGGACAATTTGCTACGCCATTTTAAATGGACTATGTGTCTTTGTTACCTAGATGACATAATAGTGTTCTCAGAAACTTTTGAAGACCATCTTATACGATTAAGACTTGTTCTAAAATGTCTTCAGGAAGCTGGTCTTAAATTAAATTCAAAGAAGTGTCTTTTTGCTGCCCAAGAAGTAAAGATTCTGGGCCATCTTGTATCTAGTAATGGCGTTCGTCCCGATCCCGACAAAATAAAAGCCGTAAGAAATTTTCCCACTCCAAAGAATATACATGACATACGAAGTTTTCTTAGCCTTTGTTCATACTTTAGAAGATTTATTAAAGGTTTCTGTTATCTCGCCGAACCTTTGCAGTCGTTGCTGAAAAGTGGCGTGGAGTTTCATTGGGGTCCTGAAGAGGTGGAAGCATTTAACAGTCTTAAGAAAGCACTTACTTCGGATCCAGTATTGGGGATGTACGACGAAAGAGCTTCTACAGAAATCCATACTGATGCAAGCGGGTACGGTATCGGAGCTGTCCTAGTACAAATTCAGAATAATGTCGAGAAAGTTATAGCATACGCTTCTAGAACTCTGACAAAAGCCGAAAAATTATTCCACCCCAGAAAGGGAATGTCTTGCCATCGTATGGGCTACCAACAAATTTCGGCCGTACATATTCGGAAAACACTTTACTGTTGTAACTGACCATCATTCCTTGTGCTGGCTCATGAATTTAAAGGATCCTTCAGGAAGGCTTGCCAGATGGGCCCTCCGACTTCAAGAGCATGATTTTGACGTAAAATATAAAACCGGTAAGAAGCATAGTGACGCCGACGCTCTTTCGAGAAATCCAGTGGAAGAGGAAACGGAAACATCAGACAAATTTTTAGCAGTCACGACGAGTATGAACCTTGCGATGGAACAGAAAAAGGATCAAGACCTTGCGAAATTAAAAACTTTTGAGCAACTCATCCAAAAACGAAGAATTCAGATTTATCGACGGTATCCTTTGCAGGAAGAATTTTGATCCAGATGGAAAGTTGTGGTTGCCAGTCATTCCTAAACATCTACGAGCAGACATACTAAGGCACTTTCATGACGCCCCCACCGCAGGACACCTTGGTTTCGCGAAAACTTATGACAGGATACGCAAGAGATTTTACTGGCCGGGAATGTACCGAAATGTCGTTCGGTATGTCATGCATTGTCGGGATTGCCAAAGGAGAAAGTCCGTTCCTCAACGACCACCTGGACGTTTAGTTCCCATCCCTCCAGCTATAGCTCCTTTCCATCGCATTGGAATTGATCTCCTTGGGAGATTTCCAAAGTCTGCTCATGGAAACAAATGGATAATAGTCTGCACGGATTACTCAACACGATATGCAATAACAAAAGCCTTGCCGACAGCCGAAGTCGACGAAATAGCGAAGTTCTTACTTGAAGAAATTGTCCTCAGGCATGGAGCTCCTCGAGTAATTATCACAGATCGTGGAGCCGTCTTTCGATCCAGACTTGTTTCCTCTCTCGTCGACTTGTGTAACATTGATCATCGTTTCACAACGGCGTATCATCCCCAAACAAATGGACTGACGGAGCGCTTCAATAAGACCTTGGCCGACATGTTGTCAATGTATGTGGATGTAGAGCAGAAAATTGGGATGAAATTCTACCATTTGTAACCTTCGCTTATAATACCGCTAAACAAGAGACCACAGGTTTTACGCCGTTCTATTTACTTCATGGTCGTGAAGCGGAAACGACACTAGATACAATGCTACCATTCTGTCCTAACGATTTTGATGACAATAACATCACCAAGATAGCAGCCAGAGCCGAAGAATCACGACAGCTAGCCCGAGTGCACACTCTGAGAGCTCAAGACAAAGATCGTCGACGTTACGATTCCAAACACCAAATGGTATCCTACGCTCCCGGAGATCTCGTATGGGTTTATACTCCAGTGAGAAAGTCGGTCTCTCCGAAAAACTCTTAAGAAGGTATTTCGGACCGTATCAGGTGCTACGCCGTTTATCAGCCGTGACTTACGAAGTACAAGATTTTGATCCTGCTTCACGAAAAAGAAAACTAAGAGAAGTTGTCCATGTACTGCGTATGAAACCGTACCATGATCCCGCCGAGCAAATCGAAACCGAGGATATTCCTCCCAAAGAATCATACAAAGGACCCATCACTCGTTCCAGAATAAAGACCCTTGAACAAAATGACAGCGGGGCGCTGTCTTCTTTTTCGAGGGGAGCAATGCCACACGCATAATTTGCTACAAGTCCCGATAGCCGAGTTGGCAGAGCGTTGGACTGAACTTCCTCAGGTCTCGGGTTCGAATCCCGGCCCCGGCAGATTTATCCAAAGACTGGAATTTTGTTTCCGTTTTTAATGTATTGTTTCTCTAGGTTCTAGATGAATCCAGATCATTCTTTAGAGTGCATACTGGTTATTTCTCGAATATTCCGAAGTGTATAAAAGCAGAGTTCATCGCCAGTTGGGCATGTTCTCAGTCCAGTGTTGTATCGAGCTCCAAGCGTTAGAATAAATCTAATTGTTTGTTTAATTGAACTGTGTACTTCTTTCGAACTCCGTGACTTCCACCTCTTCAGGACCCCAATGAAACTCCACGCCACTTTTCAGCAACGACTGCAAAGGTTCGGCGAGATAACAGAAACCTTTAATAAATCTTCTAAAGTATGAACAAAGGCCAAGAAAACTTCGTATGTCATGTATATTCTTGACGGAGTTCACGGAATGGACATCATACTTAAATTCCTGTTTGATTTAATTATCAAGTTCCAATCCTTCTCCTCCCAAACTTTTTAGACAGTCATAAAAGCGCGATTCCTACTGATTAGTGTGTGGGGGATAAGGATGATAATCTTATTTTTTCTGCTTCTTAAATCTTCAAAACATGCATATACTATGAAAATAGTTTATTTATTCAACCATATAATAGTATTACTTCTACTTGTTATTCTTCCGTGTTCTTTTTGATAAATACTGAAGTGGGAAGAAAATTACTTTTGAGTCAAAGATAATATTCAGTCCTCTAGTGTAAATCAATTGCTTTTTATTTAATGTTAAATACAGTAAATCGTGCAAACCTAGTTCATAATGACGTATAAAAATTTAATCACGCAAAGTGAGTGAGAATATGGTGAAGCATTGAATATCGCAAAATGGGTGATGACACAGATAATTTTTATCAAATTGCAACTGGTGCATCGACCAAAAAGTAGAAATATCATCGTCAACATTGAATTCAGGTAAGCTGAATTTTTATTGAAATTGAATTATACCTGAATAGAAGATTAAAATGTCAGAAGATCTCTCAAAATTTAAAAAGAAGCGTACTGCGGTACGTTCTTCGTTGACAAAATTGATAAATAAAATTGAAGGAAAGATCAACAATGAAAATGAACCTGTTGATCAATTTGAAGCTTTTATAGAGCAATTAAATGATAAAGAAAGTAACTTAAGTTTATTAAATACACTAATTGAAGATCGTTTGTCTGTTGACACTATTACTGAAGATATGGAAGCTTCGGAAGAAATTAAAGAGAAGGTTATATTTTGGAAAACGAAGCTTTCTTCTAAAATTAGGAGAATAAATTCTGACTCTATCCAGGTTGATACAGTTTCTCGAAATATCCAAGTTATTGATTCCAATAGTTTTGAATGTATGAACATAAATTTACCTAAATTGCATATAAATAAGTATTCAGGAAATTATTCTGAATGTATAGATTTTTATAATTTATTTGAAAGCTCTATTCATAATAACAATAGACTAAGCAAAGTTGATAAATTTAATTATTTAAAATCATATTTGTGTGGTAATGCGCTTGCTTGAATTAATCGATTTCCAATTTCTGATGATAATTATGATAGACCACTTGATTTATTAAAAGATAGATTTGGAAATAAAAACATGTTAATTAACGCTCATTTGAGCAATTTATTAAATTTAACACCTGTTAGAAACTCTACTGATATTGTGGGCTTAAGAAATTTGTACGATAGAGCAGAAACGCAAATAAGGAGTCTTGAAAGTTTAGGAGTTAAAGGAGAATCCTACTCAAACTTATTAACACCCATCCTGTTGAAACAGATGCCCTCGGAACTCGTTTTGGATTTCAATCGTTCTCAAAAGGACGAAGGGTTTGACCTGAGCGCTCTTTTGCAGTTCCTGCACTTGGAAATCCGTAGTAGGGAACGAGCTTCTCAAATAAACAATCATAAACTATGTCATTATTCCCCTCCACCGCAAGACAGAACAAAAAATAAAAGGCTCCTATTTCGCCGGACAACGTATGAAGCCACCCCCGAATAGAGTACATTTCCGACCACATTCATTTCCCACCCTTTTGGAGAAAGTAGAACTTAGAAGCTGAAAATGTTTATACTGCAACAAAGGTCATGAACTCGACGCTTGCCGTTCTTTTAGTGCTAACGAAAAGCGAGAAATTTTAAGAAAAAAAGGGTGTTATTTGTGTTTGTCGCCCGGTTGTAGAGCAATGGAATGTGTAAAAAGGGAGTCGTGTCCTATTTGTAATGGTTTCTCAATATGTTTTCGAAATCGGCATGATGACGATTTGTCTCCGAAAAGGGCACTGATAATATAGTTTCAGCAGTAATTAAAACAGAAGTAAATAGTGTATTATTACAAACATGCGCCGCATTAATAGATGTCAACAATGAACAAGAAGTTGTTAGATTATTTTTAGATAATGGTTAACAGAGAAGTTTCGTTTTAAAGAGTACTTCTGAGAAATTTAACTTTCCAATTCTTAGAAAAGAAAACCTTTCCATTTGCACATTTGGTGCTAAAGAGAGAAACTGAAACAAAAACTTTAAATATAGTTAAAATAAAATTGAAAAACAGGGATGATCCAAATTTGTGCATTGAAATAGAAGCGGTAGAGACAGAACATATTTCTATCACGAATTTACCGACTTCTGATAGAAATATTGATAAAAAATTTAGATATTTAAAAAATGTACAATTAGCCGATCCTTATGAATTTAACGATAAAGAAATATCAATTCTTATTGGTGCGGACTATTATTATCAAGTAGTTACAGGTAGAATTACGCGTCTAAACAAGAATCTTGTGACAGTAGAAACATTATTCGGGTGGTCTTTACAAGGGCAGAGTACAGATTCTGAGGACATTTTAACAATGAGTGTTATTGTTAATGAATCCAATATTTCTAAACAGCTTAGTGAATTTTGGGATTTAGAGAATTCAGGAATAGAGAAGCACAGAGGTGTCTGATGAGGAAAATATTGATAATGATATAATGTCTGAATTTGAAGCGGGAATTTCATACCAAAATAAGCGGTATAAAGTTAAATTCCATTGGAAACCTAACATGAAAACATTGTTAGAAAATAATGAAGAAATTGCTAGGAAAAGATTTCTAAAGTTAAGATCACGTTTTAAAAATGACAGTTCCTTATTTGAGGATTACAAATTAGTTGTAAATAATTATCTTTCTGAGAAAATCATAGAACGCGTTCCATTTGAAGAAGAAAATCTAAAGCATAATATATTTTTTATCTACCACATAGAGCAGTAATACGTACTGACAAAACTACAAGCAAATTGCGAATCGTATTTGATGCGTCATCACATGCGAAAGCACAACTATCTTTGAACGATTGTTTACACACAGGGCTAAATTTTATACCTAACCTATTTTTTCTATTAATCAAATTTAGAGTGAATCCAATTGCATTTGTAGCTGACATAAAAATGGCATTTTTGATGATTGAGATAGACGAAAGTGAAAGGGATTTTACAAGATTTTTCTGGGATGAAATCCAGGAATTGATTTAGAAAACAAACGGCTTGATATTTTCCGAATGACTAGGGTTTTATTTGGAGTAAAATCAAGTCCATTTCTTCTTGCAGCTACGATAAAGCATCATCTTAAAAAATATGTGGATATTTTTCCTGATACTTTTAACCATCTTAACCAGTCATTGTATGTTGATGATTTTCTGTGTGGAAGTGTCAGTGTCCAAGCGGCCTTGACGACCTGCATAGAAAGTAAACAAATTTTGGAAGATGCAAGTATGGATCTTCGGAAATGGAGAACCAACTCTTCCGAGCTAAATCAAAGGTTAAAAAATTTAAATTTTGAAGTAGATGAACACAAAGAGTCATTGAACACGTTGATAGCTTCAAAGGTCTTAGGAGTTAGTTGGAATGAAAAATCTGATACATTCTATTTTGATTCCAGCAATTTAGTAACATTTCTTTCTAAAAGAATTAAAACAAAAAGATATTTGTTACAAGCCGCAGGTCGATTATTTGACCCAGCAGGTTTCATAGGTCCTTATACGATCCCAATTAAATTGTTTAATTCAGGAAATTTGGTGTTAAGAATTGGATTGGGATGACAAATTTCCCAAAAAATTAGAAGTTTCATGGAATAAATGGTGTAATGAGATTCATTATTTAAGTGAAATAAAAATTCCTCGATATTACTTTCAAAACTTTTGCCTTCAAATGCAACCACCATTCAGTTGCATTGCTTTTCAGATGCTTCCAAAAGGGCATATGGAACTGTCGCTTATTTACGCATAGAACTGAACGATGGAAATATTATTTCTAGTTTTGTAGCATCAAAAGGTCGGGTAGCTCCATTAAAAACTCTCTCGATCCCTAGATTGGAGCTTATTGGCGCACTTTTATCTGCAAGGTTAAGTAACAAAATTGCAACTGCACTCATACTGCCTGTGAGTCGTTTTTATTGGACTGATTCGTCTATAACGTTACTGGATCAAGGGGGATTTTAATAAACATAAAGTGTTTGGAAAGAATAGAATTAAAGAAATAAAAAAACTAAGTGATCCCAAGGAATGGCGCTACTGTAAAGGAAAGGATAATCCCGCTAATTTAATAAGTCGGGGTTTGCTTTAAATGATCTTAAAAATAACAAAATATGGTGGCATGGTCCCAAGTGGTTGACAATGAAACAAACAGAATGGCTATTATTTTCAGAACCTATAATTGAAACCGAAATAAACAACGATAAATTAGAATTGAAGAAATCAATTAATGTAAATACAGCGGTTGAAAAGAGGCAAATTGAAAATAATTTAATCTCTAGATATTCCTCTTTTAGTAAATTAATTAGAATAAGCGCTCTATGTTTAATATTTATTTATAACTGTAAAGTGAACCCAGTATTAAGAAAAATAGACTGTATAAGTGCTTCTGAATTTGATCATGTTACGAAAGTTTTAGTAAAACAAGTACAATTAAATGAATTTCTAACTGAAATAAAGTGTCTCAAAAACGGACGACCGATTCCAAAGAGCAGCAAAATATCATCTTTAAACGGTCTTTTTGGACGAAGATGAAATACTGAGAGTGGGAGGTAGATTGAAACATTCGACCCTATCTGAATTCCAAAAACATCAAATGATGTTGCCAAAGGCTCATCTCATTTAACTGATTTAATAATTGAACACTATCACAAGAAATCATTACATTCTGGAATGCAAACCACATTATATTTAATAAGACAGTTTTATTGGATCCCATCGGGTCAGAACCGTGTAAGAAGAATATTAAATAAATGTATTACGTGTTTTCGCACGAAAACCCAGACCATAAACCAGATGATGGGAGATTTACCACGACACAGAATTGTGCCTTCTAGACCCTTTGAAAAAGTTGGATTGGATTACGCTGGTCCAAAACCAAAATTAAAAAGATCAAGAGTGACTTTAAAATCGTATATTGCCATTTTCATCTGTTTCAGTACAAAAGCCACTCATTTAGAAGTTGTTTCCGACTTGACCACAGAAGCCTTCCTAGCATGTCTCCGACGATTTATAGCAAGGGGATCCAAGCCATCCGTCATTTGGAGTGACAATGCAACGAACTTCAAGGGAGCAAGAAACATTCTTAATGAATGGAACGAAATTTGCTAGTCCAACAGAATTCAGCTATTCAGCGCGGAAGAGGGAATCGAATGGAACTTCATTCCACCCGCTTCTCCCCATTTTGGTGGATTGTGGGAAGCAAACATTAAGTCCATGAAACGCATTTTATTGAGGGTAGCGAAATCAGCTATCATGAATTTCGAAGAGTTAACTACGTTGGTGACACAAATCGAAGCAGTTCTGAATTCACGTCCCTTGTCTCTACTTTCTTCGGACCCCAATGATCTTAACCCTTTGATCCCGGGGCATTTCTAGACGAACTGTGCAATTTCATCCTTTCCTGAACCTTATACTGCTTCGGATTCTTTGTCCTATCATTCCAGGTGGAAACTCATTCAATCCCTGAGAGACAAATTTTGGAATCGTTGGAGCACCGAATATCTGACCCATCTTCAGACTCGTGCTAAGTGGAGTGTACAGAACCCTAACTTGATGGAGAATCAGCTAGTTCTTTTAAAGGATCCCAACACCAAGCCCTTGGACTGGCCTATGGGGCGTATTCTTGAAGCATTTCCCGGTAGTGATGGTCTTGTAAGAGTAGTTAATGTGAAAACCTCAACAGGTATTTTAAAACGAGCCATCACAAAGGTAGTGCCTTTACCTATTCCAGTTGATCCTGCAACTGTAGAGAAGAACAATTGAACACATTTTACAATTTCTTGAACTTTAACCTTTATATTATTCTATTTACATAATTGCTAATTTGATTTTCAGTATTATTGATAACTCATGTGATTTAAGAATTGCTAATTTTATTTCAGAATTATTGATGATGCATGTGATTTGAGAATTGAATTCATAGAATTTTATTTTTATTATTTCACATTGCATGAATTTTATTTGTATTATTTCACATTGCATGAATTTTATTTGTATTATTTCACATTGCATGAATTTTATTTGTATTATTTCATTTTGCATGAATTTTACTTGAATTACCTTAGAATTTTAATTATCTTAATGTAAACTCTGTAGGAGTTTAAGTGGAGAGTAATGGTAGAATCCCCCTCAGTATAGAGGGCGCTGCTTGTAAAAATATGTTTTGTTTACACCAGAGATCTTGTGTACGTGACCGAGTGCAGACGCACTCCATATTCCATTAAACTTATTATTTAATTTTACACTTGTCTTCGATGATTTATTGAATTTAATTGAGTCTAATGATTGTGATGATATGAGCGGTGATTGATATAAAAGCATTCTACCACTGATTAACTGAGGAACTGAACCACCGATGATCGTAACAGCAACTGTAGCATTTTTTGCTGAAATAAAAGGCCATTTGATTTCATAAATAATTGCTTTATACATATACATAAACTTTTTAAAGAAGCGTGCAAATAACAAAATATCATACAAAAAGAGGATAACCAACATGAAATTGGGACTTGTAAAACACATATGACTTTCAACAAATTTGGTAAATTCAATGCAAAAACTACATTATTTTTTTAAACACATTTAATACAACTGATAACATACACGAATACATTTGTTATTTTGATAAATAGTTTCGAAATGAGTCAATCTAAAACATAGTTTAAAATTAGAATATAATACATTGTTGACTAATTGTGATACTGGTTGCTAAATAACACGGAAACATTAGATTTGTGATGCTTCAATTTCAATAGTATGCGACTGCATTAAATTTGGTAAAACACCATTTTCAATAATTTGTCCAAAAAAAACCCGAAGTTTACTTTGCTTTTATCTCAACTTTTGCATATTATTCTATTCTCTGTATTTTAATGTTGGATCATATCTGCAAGCAGCTGTATTAGGATTTATTTTTGTGGTAATTTATTTAAGAAAGAAAAAAAATACAGCATTATGAAACAAAATTTGTTTCTATTGTATAGAGCAGTAATTCCCAAAGTGGTCTATATGGACCCGCAGGGGTCTACGCCCGCGAAAAAAATAATAATTTGGGGGTCCACGAAAGTTAAATAGGGGTCTACGACAGCATCTACAGGATTTTTTTCTTTTTGAATTTACATGAACATTGAAATATTTCTGGTCTACGTGTTTACACTTCTTTTTGCAACTTTCTCCCATTCCTAGAGTGGGGTCGCAATGGATATCCCTAACGCTCACAGGATGTCCGGTGTCATACAACTAGCTAAAAAAAGGACGGGGTAGCTGTTGGAAGTAGACCCACACAGTCGATGTCTTACTCTACTTCAGGGGGTTACTTTAAGACAAACGGTTGTGATTTCTGGATTCAAAAGACTCATTTGAAAGAAATTGTCCAACTGAAATAAGCACACAATTCCATCTTTTACAATTTACTCTTTTAGAATATATTTGCAGAATGCATGGTACTCTTAATCCATTCTGTTTTGATATATTATAATTCATAATACTTAACAAATCCTTAGAATAAGTGTAAATTTCATTTACAAGTATTTTTCAAAAATTAAAATTATATTTTCCTTTGACCTAATTCTTCCTATATATACTGAAAATTATGATAAAACATTTACTGTGGCAAATAAATGAGATGAACAGCAGGTAAGTGTTTCGCATTATGCAATAAAATGTGAATATTCTACGGCTGTAAATGTTGGCACATGTTAAATAGTGCCACATTGTAGTCCCTTCATGTTTTTTTTATTGAAAAATAATCACGATTAGAGGTTCCATCATGTAACAGAGCTGATACGCATTAAGTCAAAATCCTTACGTTGTCGTGGTGTGGAAATTAGAAGTGGGGGATTCTAGCTCGGCTATCATTCTCGTTACTTGATCGTCCTTTAAATTACGAGGTCCGTTAATATTAATAATTTATCAATTTACCTAAGTGTTCCTAAAAATAAATTCTTTAAATACACATAAGAAATTTAAGATTATATTTTTTTCAACAGTAATAAATTGTTTTCATTTGTAAAAAAGAGGAAATGCTTTTGAATTTTAGAATACTTGATAGTAAAGTACAAACAATAAGCTGGTATCAAAGACAAAATATTATGACTACAAACATTTTTAATTTGCCGAGGAGCTTCATGTATTTCGGTAAACTTGTTTACATAAAATGATTATATTCTTCTTTGTACTGCATTGTTTCTTTTGCGAGTAATGACAACATACTGGGCTTCTTAATTTTTTTCCACTTTTGTACAAAAAACGTTATATTCTTAACCTTTGGATAATCCTTACTTTTTATTTAAAATTTCTAAAGAATTGCATAATGCCTAAATTCTAAGATTACTGTTCTGATTTTTGTGCGATGATGAACTGATTTTGTGCGTAAGGTAGAGCCAAAACATTCCTACGAAGACAACTCCTTCGATCAACATTCAAAACAATTACAAAAACATTTCCTTCTCAACGCATTGACTTCTCAATCGAGTTGCAGATAACTGTGACAACTATTAAATAAAGCTAAGTGTGTGTTGTGGTACTGGAGTCCAAGTTTGTCTTTCTCTTGATTTATTCATAACATTTCGATAAACTTTTATTCTAGAAAACAACGGTACTTCTAGAAGCCGAAGCCAAGATTTTAAATAAAAATAACCGTCAAATATTCTGAACGGAAATTAGAATTTTCGGGTGCCAACGCCGAAGGCGTTTATACCCAGTGTGAGAAGAAAAGGAAATCCATGATGAAAATTATTCAAAATCAACAACCCCTCAGAAGGAGGGGGAATGAACGAGACGCCTGCGACGCACACCGAACGAGCTGGGCGACAACCCAGAAACAGGTTGGCGACGAAGCGGCTTGAATGAAGGAAGGACCAGGAAGGAATCCATCACCAAAACTGAACATGAAGGGTGGGGGGAGGTGACAGTCAGAACTGACCCTGTTTCGATTTGCAGTAGAGCATTTGGTGTTGTAGATGTTTGAAATTAATGTTTATTTGTTGAGTTAAGGCGGTTTGAGCGGGATCTGCCCTTTTGCTGTGGCATAGGCGTATTTCAATTTAGGATGTGGATAAGTGAACATTGTTTGTGCTCGAATAATTGGATTGGATTGTCATGATTTTCGATTGATCTGAAAACATTCCTAGCTAACTGAGTGATGTAACTAGAAATCGGCTCCATGTGTAGATCGTAGTGAATAACATCATTTCTAACGTACCAAGGTGCATTAGTAATGAGTCGAAGTATTTTATTTTGTATAACTTGGATTTTTTTCATGTGGGTGGCAGCCGCTGCTCCCCAGACAGGAGAAGCATACGTTATAATTGGGCGCAGAATTTGCTTGTATAAAATGACTTTGTTTTCAAGGGATAGTGGAGAATTCCTCCCAACAAGGGAGATAGCTAAATGAATTCTACCCGAGAATTTTTCTGAGAGATAGTCGATATGCTTTTTGTAAGTTAAGCGGCTATCAATGTGTAGACCCAAGTAACGAACTACCGAGACCCACGCTTCATCTATAATAAATAAAAAAAAAGGTAAAGTATAAATAATTTTATTACATTCAAACATGATGAAATTTACATCAAAGAAATACATTATTTAAAATAGAGACAGAAAAGCTGTAAATGCACTGCAAACATTTCACAGCATTTTTTTTAAAGCAAAAATAGCCATGAAAATACGTTTAACATGAGTTTTTAAAAAATGTTTTTTTTTTTTTTTATTTTAACGTAACAGTCTATAATCACATAGAAACCTTGGCACCTAGCAAATATGAAATGTTTTCATATAAAATTGATTTTCGGCACTCCTATTTCATAAAATGTACAAATTTGCTCAAAAAATTTTATTGATTTAAAATGAAAATTTTTATGTAATTAAATTTGAAAACATAATGTCAAGAAAAAATTATTTTTCCCCCCCTTAGTTTTATAACAGATATCAATATAGAATGGCATACATTATTTCATCATGAAATTAGTCTTAATTCAAGTAACTAAGCAATTTGAACGAAATTTTTTAAAATTAATTTGAACAAAAAATAAATACATTTTAAAAAGATAATATATTAAAATAATATACTTAAAATTAGGTTGAAAAATAGTGAATGTATAAGGAAAAAAAAATTGATAGATCTAATTCTATAAAAATGTTATAAAATTTTTTATTTTCAAATATTAAAAATAATTCTTAATATATACATTAAAATTAGAGAGAACTGAGATTATTAATTATACAAGAACTGAGGATGCATTTAAATGAAGAACTTAAGTGCAAGAGAAAACTTATAAAAATAAAAAACAAATATTTCATCAAAAAAATTAAAACATTCTACAATGGTCAATTTTAATTCTTTTAAAATGAAGAGATCTCAGAATCCCAGAGAAGAAAATTTTGTTCATCTCTCAGTTTAATTTATATAAAAATCAAGTCTTACTGCAATGAATGATGAAAACAGAGTATAAAAAAATTCCAATTTGCACAAAAAATGTCGTAAAATTCATACTTATTTACTAAGAATAAATTAAATAGAAATAAAGCTGAACATTATTTTTTAAAGCCACATCAATAAATTGTATCAACAAAAAATACTTAAAGACACTGATAATCATAAAGCATAAATAATTATCTTCAGCTTATTTTACTATAAATTTATAAGTACAACAAGTTTTTTAATTATATGGACGATAGAAGGATATATTTTTTTAAAAAAATGCAGCTTAACTTTAAATACAATTTTAGTATATATGTGACATAAAGATCAGCTGAGCTCGGATGATAAGCATTATCTATCTGAAAGGCAATCAAATTCAGAATATAAACTAGGATCATAGTAGCTACCACCGCATCAATGATATAGGGCCTCCAAACTACAGGGGCCCCAACATACTATAACACTCGAATTAATTGGGACAAGCATTTTTTTCTTGTCTGAATTGGTATGTGATAATCAGTGATGTCTTGAACCCCCTCAAATCGGTTATATCCGCCTAGAGGTGATGTGATTGATCGACCTTCACTATAAATTACTCCTTTGGTTGGTTTTGGTGCATCAATTGTCCAGTTGTGAGCCTTTCAGTAGGGCAGCTGGTGGTTATAGTTTTGCGTTTTTTGTAACATGTATTACTTTTACTTGTTCTGAGATGGATATTACTCTAAGGAAGCGTTCTAATATAATCTCACTCTTAATGAACACACTTCTATGACTGTAAGACATAGCTATGGTAGTTGGTGTGGGCAACTTAAGTGTTTCAAGAATTTTAAGAACATTTCAAGATTCTGGAACATCGTCTCCAAAAAGAAATGGAAAATGTGGGCTCAAACAAAATACTCCAAGAACTGATAAAATTATGATAAGAAATAGCAAAATAAGTGTTGAAATGAGTCCCTCAACTATAGGGAAAAGACTTCTGGAAGTTAGCGGCAAGGCAACAAGACCGAGCAAAAAGTAATTTCCAGTTCAGAAAAAAATGAAAAAAACGTTTAGCATTGTCCAAAAATGCTGGTCTTGGATTGTTAACGACTATAAGGTGATTTTCAGTGATGAAACACATTTATTTGTGCAGAGAACCAAATTAGGAGTAGGTAGTCGAAGTGAAGATGAAACTCTGCTGCCAGATCATACCCAACAGACTGTAAAATACACTTCTAAACCAATGTTTTGGGGGTTTTTCACAACAAATGGCACTAGAAGCTTAGTTCCTCTTAAAGCCATGCGTGTGAATTTTGTCGAACAAATATAGATATTATGCAGTCATATACAAATACTACAAAGTATTTTAATTAATATTATTAATTTAAATTTATATAAATATTACTGCATTTATGGAAACATTTGATGGAGCATTTTAACATGTCTTGGCTTCTTGTCACAGTTTGAAATTGGTGCAGACTGTTATGCAGGGAAATAAAATAAAAGTGCTTAAATGGACTGGTAATTCACCAGACTTATATCCTATTGAGAATTTAAGGCACATTCTAAAGAATCGTTTCACTAAGAGGAGTTGCACGACAACAGAACAAATGATAAAAAGTACTATACACAAGCGTGGTTCTATGATGATGAAGTTAAGAACATGTGCGCTGCAATAGTGAAGTCAATGCCAAGATGAGTTGAAGTCATTTCTGCTACAGGAGGACATAACTCATACTAATATAGAGGTATTTCTGTCTACTTAAGATATAAAAATTAAAAGCTAAGGTCATAGAAAAAATCGTTTTTTTACTGTTTGTCCCAATTAATTTTAAACAGTATAGTATATAAGTAAACAAATCGTAACATGTTAAGAGGCCACAAAAGAGGGCGTTCTTAAAATTTTGATATAGGGCCCACTTAGGATTAGCTACAGCAGTCCTAAGTGAATCTCAATGATCTCAAATGACAGACTTTAGTTTTGTTTCTGATTATCAAATTCAATGGTTACTAACATGGGCATCAGTAGTAAGGATGTAAAGTTTTTGAAGAATTTTGGGTATTTTCGTTTAAAGAGACATATAATACTTTAGGCATTTTAGAGCAATTTTATTTTGTGTGTACCAACTCCAGTCACACGTTTGCTGAACACAAACAATATATCTCATTATTTTGAATGGAGTTCAAAAGACAAACTTGGAACTTGATATGACTTAACATTGGCACAAAGCAAACTTAAATACCATATTTCCTTTGAGGTGCCTTTCATATTCTGACAAAAAATAGGAAGAAACTTTAAATCCTTAGCATAGTTGTTAAATGAGTTGGAACAAGGTTGTTTCACATTTAAATGTCGAACATAATTCCCAGTATTGGAAATTGATGCTCTTTAATGTCAAGGCGAATATATTCCTTAAAAAAAATCTTTATTTATAAATTATGCTTGACATTTATTGTGAATTAAATTATTATATATAATAAATCTTCCAATATAATTTTTGAGAATTTACAGAAGAAAAGGGCCACATTTTAAAAATAATAAAGTTCCCAAAGTAATGCAAACTGCTAAGAATACATTATATTTCCGATTCATAAAAGAGTAATAAAGCTTTTAGTTTTTTAAAATATTTCTGACAATATTAGGTATTCTCTTTTGTAAGGCTTTGACGACACTGGTGAATTCCAGAGATACTGTCAAAGGTATAAAAGTAATAAGAAGAAATGGAAACTGTGGAAATTTACTTTTGTATATGTCACAGCTGAACCAAAAAATGGGTTCATGAAAGCGACGCAAAGGAAATGATTTAAGAGTAAAATGCGAAAGAGCATTTTCCTTTCTTAAAATGATATTATCAAAACTTTTGTCATAAAATTCAGTAGGAACATCTTCTATTTTAGCATTACGATGATTCCAGATCTTGATATCTGCTGCACATTGAATGCTTAATAACAGTGAAGGCCTTTTGGTAAAATTAGATTCATTAGGATTTTCATCACAGAAATTTTTATTAATGACTTCGCAATTAAAGAAAAAAATATAGTTAAGAATGTTTAAAATTGCATCTGAGGAGCGTTCATACCATAAACTCAAGGATTTGTCATCATTTCCTAGAATAGCCAGAATGTCATAATCTGGACGAATTACTAAAGATTCCCAGGACTGCATATCAGAAAAAGACATGAAATTCTCTATAGTAGCTTTATAAAATGCCTCATCAAACAGCAGCTTAAATACATTGTCAGTTTCATTACATAAGTTCTTGCCAAGTAAATGATTTGCCACATACATGGATGGTTTTAATAATGGTATTCCATGCGACTTGATAGAGCTTCCAACGTTAAATGATACATCAAATGGATCTTGGACGCATATATCTCGTACCTAAAAAATAAAATCATAAGTGCTCATTAAAGAAACAGTTTTGTGGTTCCATCAACCTCAATTTAAATACAATAAAAAGAGATGTTAAATAATTGATGGTTTGGAAATTTGGATAAATTCCAGTACAAAATACTTTTAAGTAATTTGAAAGTAAAGAAATTTAGCTTTGTACTTTTAATGAAAAGCATATTTTACTTTTTATATTTCAAATAGATTGGAGTGTGAACTTGGCAAATGGTTTTTTAACCTTGCACAATTGGAAGAAATGTTCAAGGAGATAGAAATAAGGAGAAATAACTTGTTCAAAAAACTGAAAACAGAAAAAGCTTTGTTAGCATAGTACTTGATAAACTGAATATGTTTCCAGTAGAAAATTGACACCTCTTAGTAACTGTTGTTGCTGCTAATGCCACCTGTCTGATGTAGTCAGATCGAGGCCCACAAAATTCATAATGGCAAGGGGCTAGATGTACACCTGTCATTGGTCGTAGCCTTTAGCATCATGCAGCCTCTTAGTAACTAAATTCCTTTAACAAAGGTTGAAGGGACAATATGCTCATATTCAACATAATGCTGTTCAACAAATAGTGGGGTAACAAAATCATTCACCAAAGAGCCTAAATTTTAGCTGTTGAGCATTCTCTGGCAAATGTAAGTGAATGCCATCAGCCCAAAGCATTTCACACACATTCTCCAGAGTAAGACTGCTAAGTAAAGTTACCTGATGATTAGCATCAACCTCATTTCAACCAAAGAACAATATCTTAGTTATCATATGACATTGTTAATCCTGGGCCACCTCAATCAAAATTTTTGATAGCGGTTCCCATGCCTTGAGAAGGTTTTCAAGCATGTAGAGCAAAAGTGGTATATATCGACCCCCTGGGGTCTATGACGACCTGCAAGGGGACCAGGTCAGAGAAAAAATAATTGCAGTGTCCATGAGTTGTAAATGGGGGTCTATGATGATGGTTCTCATTAAACTATATCGTGACTAATTTTAAAAGAAAATCTAATGGAAAACAGATTTTACCTATTTATAACAGATTTATTTTCTAAATTTAATGAGGTTAATTTGTTGTTACAAGGTGACAGCATAAATTTCATTAAACCAAGGACCATCATTTCAGTGTTTCTTGCCAGAATTAAGCTAAAGGATAATAATGGATAGATAATACTAATGTAGGTTCTATGAGTGTGGTCTGTAAGCATGTAGGCCATTGGTGTGTATTTTGCTGAGAGCAAGACACTGCATGGCCTGAAGAAAAAGGACTGCTAAACATAGATATTGAATGCAAAGTGCTATTTACGGACAAGTCCCAATTTAGTTTACATTGTGACACCAGGTATGTTTTGGTATGGTGAGATAAGGGCACTCAAAATAGCTCTATATTAGTTTAATATCATATTACAGAGGAGGTGGTTTGATGGTATGAGCTGGATCAGCACAGATGGACGTATTGTGACCTGCATATTATTCGTGAAGGGTGCGGTTTGTTTGTACGGCCAGGGTCACCAATAAAGGAAGGAAGATTCGATCTGGGTACCTTAGGTTCCGAACGCGAGTACTTTATCGATCACGCCAAAAACGATCGTCTTTGCATGATGTTTAGTACTTGTTTATATAGGTATCAAACTGCCACAGATACATGAAAAAATACACAAGTTTTAAAAGCAAGTTCTATTTTACATAAATGGAAATAATTAAAAATATTTTATAATCATTGCATAGTTTTAAATCCAAATGATAATTTTATCACAGTTTTAAACTGATATAAACACATTCATGAAAAAAAAATCCATTTCATGAACTGGGAAAAAATTATTTTAATCACATTCATGATGCAATGTTCAATCTCAGCTGTGCAAACAATTGAATAAGCATAAATGTTTTCCAACATAAAATACTCCTAGAAGCTTTTTGATCACTTAATTAATGATGCATAATATTGATATATTACATTGTTTAAAAGTTCAACTTATAAAGATGTTATATAAATAATAGGTAATTCAAAAACAATAATTTTAATGCATTGCCTTATTTTATATAGCACACACTCAAAAATGTACATTCTTCATAAAATAAAATGATTTTCCCTCACGAAAATTTAAGAATTAGTCATTGTTTTCATTTCCCAAAGTTTTGCATTGTCTTATATTTTTCAGGTCAATTATTTTCTAAGATAATTTCGCTTAAAACACATTTTAATGCCTTCAAAATTACTAAAACATTACATTGCAAAATACGGATTTGGAACTCATATTGGTTTAAGTACGTTGAACTGTTATCATATCTCAGCTATGTAGAAGGTTATAAAAATAAATGCTAGCACAAAACATAGAATTCAACACAAAAACATAAATATATACTCATTTATAACCAATATAATCTTTTTAATGTTTATTTAATTAAGGACGAAAAACAAACAAAAAACCCAGTTAATCAAAATTAGTTTAATTTTCAAACTTTTTATACACTTCACAGTCAAAGTTAAAGCAAAATTAGGATTTATTTTCCCTTTGATATGATTTATTTCTTTTGTACAGAACATAATTTGTAAATGTTTAATTGATTTTAATATCAAACAATAATATGTTATTCAAAAATAAATAAAAATTGCAGATTAAACCCAATAGGATTTCTGCAATTTTGAAAATTCTCTTTACCTTTTTTAATATTTAGGAACAAAGTTGGAAAAACTACTATATTATTAAGGTAGTATTGATAAAAAAAATGTAAACCATATGTTTATATATTTCACAATCCCTCTTTTTGCTTTTCAAAAAATATTGCATTAACATTTATTTTATCTTTTTTTAACAAATCTGAGAAATATAAATGTCATAATGAATATTAATACAACAAAAATGGGATATCTTACTTATTTAGCTCATAAAAACTAATAAATTTCTTCCCAAATAACAATGAAAATACACTTCCAGAAAAAAAAATTCAAACATCATTCAACAAAACCTTTTAATAAGTAAATAACATGCTAGGACTTGCTTGTTTTTATTTAGGATATAATGAATTGAATTATAAAATTGTATAAACAAGAAATATTAGCAGACCCTGGAAATTTTTTTTATTCATTTGTTGAACACATGCTCTTACTGAAATTATGATTTAGTTTCGCACACAGAAAAAAAAATGTAATAATTGTACACAAATTTATGATTATTGATATACAGTGGTTGTCAAAATTGTAGACACTTTTGAAAAAACTGTTATGCTTTTTAAATTTGTATGCTTATAGAAAATGTTATGTTTCGCAAAATGCAAAGTTGTGTATATCATTTTAAAGAGAATTTAATGGTGAATTCAATACAAAAAAATTACAAAAAAGAAGTTAAGTTGCAATACATTAGACACTGATGATAGCAGTGATTTCTCTCTCTTCCCCTTGCGCACACACACACACAGTACTTAGTAGGGTAACTTTTATTTTTCAGCTTCACATTGTTGTTTCATTGAGGTGACAATACTTTAAAGCTCATCCTTTGTTATTACACAATGCCAAGGAACAATTATAGCTTCAATTAGTTTCTTTGTATTTGATGGTTGCCTTCTTGGGGCAAAATTTTTCAAATGGTGCCATCAGTTTTTGATAGGATTGAGGTCAGCACTGCTTCCAGGTCAGAACAAAAACATTTAGTCAAGAAGCAATCATATCAAATAAAAGAGTAGAATGGACACCTAGAAAGAGATGCAAGATTATTGCTTCATGAGAAAATTGTTTTTCTATGTTGAAATTGCAAGACAGGTGGGTGGTTCAGTGACAACATCTGGATCCCGAAAATTTTGCTTACAATATCAGGAAACAAATTCAGTAAAAAACAAAGCAGGAAAAGGCGGGAAAAAGTGCTAAATCTATTGATGACAGAAGTGATTTAAGTCAGTGATCCGCAACCCCCGGTTCGTGGATCAAATGGTGCCGGGCCACCTAAAGAACATTAAACTATTGCCATTTTATTTAAAGTGGTGCATTCCTCTCTGATTTGCCCAACTTTCCACAGAAATCACTTTGTATTCCACGTTAAATCACTTTTATTCATTTTTGGTGTAACTATATTTTATTCTGAAGGCATATTTAAATGTAACTAAATTAAAATTGTTAGATCAAAACAATCTAAAATATAAACAATCAACGCGTCCCACAGTCAGCGGGGCGCGGTAAAATTATCAAACGTTGACCAGTCCGCAGCGATAAAAAGGTTGCGGAGCACTAATCTAAGTGATTCTGGCACTTCTGTCCGTTCAAGAATAATTAGGAGATTTACAGATGTTAGACTAAGAGGTACAATTGCATGAAAAAAGCATTTTCTCAATTTACAGTAAGGGAAAAAAAAATACAATGAGCAAAGGAACACATTAATTGAACAGATGATCAGTAGTCACAAGTTATATGAAGGGATGAAATAAGATAACGCTATTCGGTAGTGATGAGCAAAAATATGTAAGATGTAGAATAGAAGAAGAGCTACATCTCGACTGTATTCAGGCAACTGTGAAGAACCCACTTAGTTTTATGATTTTGTTATGCATGTCAGCAGATGGTACTAGTAACCTTCATGTCATCTATGGGACAATGAATACCAGAAAATACATTGACACTATTCTAGAACCGAAACTTCTACCTTCCATCAGTGATCTTTTCTCCATTTATTTATCAGCAGGATTCTGTTCCCTGCCACACAGCAAAATTATCAAAAGAGTGGTTTCATACAAAGAACAATGAATTGTTACCCAGGTCAGGAAACAGTCCTGACCTCAATCCTATTGAAAACTTGTGACACCATTTGAAATCTCTTGTCCTAAGGAGGTGACAATTACATAAAAGAGAAATAATTGAGGCTATAATTGTTTCCTGGTATCATGTAATAATGAAGGAACAGCTTAAAACTATTGCCAGCTCAATGAAACATCAATCTGTGAAACTGTAATAAAAACAAAAATCTACCTTACCAAGTACTGATAACTCACTGTTATCAGTATCTAATGTATATTGATAACTATTTTCGCTTACATTTTTTTTTGTTTTGCAAATATTTGTGAATTTTGTTTTTTTAATTGAATTAAATATTAAATTCTCTTTAAAATGATATATACGACTTTGAATTTTGTGAAACGTAACATTTTCTACAAGCATACGAATTTAAAAAACTTAAAAATTTCCAACAGTGTCCCCAATTTTGGCCACCTTTGTATATTAACAATTATAATCAAATTTGCTCACTCATAGATTGTAAAACTTACCAAAAAATTTTGTTTTATTTCGTCATTACTTTCAATGAAATCCTTTATAGGTTGAGCTTTTCCAGTTCTAATGCAGATAACATCTCTGAGGAAATTGAAGTTCCAGTAAAAACTGAAAAATTCTTCCAGAAGCTCGTCTTAGGAATTAAAAAAATTAAAAAGATATATAAACTTGGAGAAATACCATTGGAACAGAGAAAATATCATACTGAAAATTTAGATTAAATACATTATTAAATACAGATAATTATGGGATGTATCATCTTCAACAAATTGAGAAATATGTACATTGAAATATATGATTTGAACTTTCCAGCAATGTTGCACTTTTAAGCTGCACGAGGGCTGTTGGTGATGGATCTCTTAATTTTTAATCTCGGTCAAGTGACAAATGCAAATTCCGAGCCGGCGAACTCCACTCTCCAAACTTCTACACCACACCAACATGAGGTCTTTGAGTTTCAATAGAACCAACATGCATCAATCATTCTACATGGCATGTTTTCGGTGGCAACAGTATTCGAACCATGACTCGACAAAGGTGACCATGACCACTCCAAATAAGCTATATGAAAGTGCCAAAAAATAAAACCTAAAATAATATCTGAAAATGAATGCATGGAAATCAAAAAGAAAATATTAATATTAATGAAGTCTTAAATAAAAAACAAATTGCCACATACCTAATATAATAATTGAGATTTAGTTTGTATTGGAATAAAACTGATTTTACTGTAACTTTAACTGAAGACATGTACTCTACTACTTTGACTTCATAGAATTGGGGGCTTGGGATTGATGCCGAAAGGCTGTTGCCGGTAGCAAACATTTCAAACGGATTCGAGGCGGTGAGATCATTTTGATTAATTTTTTTTCTTGAAATTTATTTAGTATAACTTTTCTTCTACCCCTTTGTGGATAAGACCTTTTAATTTTAGTATTTACACAAGGTAGTGTATTAATACAAAATAGAGTGTTGGAGTAGAGAAGAAAAAATGGGTGATTACCCTCACCCAGAAAATAAGATGGAGGTTGAAAATACAAATAATAATTTATCATTAAATAAATATAGATGATGGAGGTTGAAAATACAAATAATAATTTATCATTAAATAAATATAGATGTAATCTAACAAATATGGAATTGTTAGCCAGGTTTGAGGAAAAACTAAACTTAAATACGAGTCTGAATATTACAATTTTCTAAAAAAATCAGAAACTAACTATCAGAGTGGTAATCCACTTAAATTAAAAGAAATAATAATGAAACCTTTCACACTTAAAAAAAGTATCCAGATTATAAGCAAAACCAGAAATAACGAGATTACAATCAAAACATATTGTTGCGAGACCACCAAAGAAGCATTAAAGATTAAAGAAATTAATGGTATAAAAATAAGTACATGATTGTCCCTTATTGGCCTAACCAGTAGTTACATATTACAAGGAATAGATACAGAATATGCAATAGATGACATAAAATTGGAATTAGAAAATAACAATTATGCAATTTTTGACATTCAATGTTTTACCTAAAAAACAGAATCTGGATTCAAACCTATCAAGACAATTGACAATTTAAGTTACCCAAATTAGATGCACAATCCCCGAAAGAGTCCCAATAGGGCTCAAAATGTTTAAAATTAATTTATACATTGAAAAACCTAAACAATGCATAAACTGTTGGAAATTTGGCCACATTCAAAAATTCTGCCGAAGCTCAATAAAATGCCGAATACGTTCATTAAACCAACCTGAAAATGAATGTAAAGAAACTGAAATTAAAAAGTTTAGCTCTTGTGGAGAAGCGCATGAAGCCAACTCTAAAATTTGCAAAAAATATCAAGAAGTCGAATCTTAAAAATTAAAATAGAGCAACAAATCTCGAGAAATGAGGCAGTCGAAAAGTTTTAAAATTTAAAAAACCTCATACTCAGCTAAAACATACAATAATCAAACAGAGAAAATAGAAAATCTGGAAAAAAATATTAAAAACATAGAACAGAAATTTGAAGAAAATAATATACTTGAAAAGAAATTACAACAAATAGTACAGCCTTTTACGACAGAACTGAATACGGTGGTAACTCAAATAAATTTTGAGATTTTCTTCCTTGATGAACACAATGGAATCTACTTTAAAAAAAGTTGCATCCAATATAAAAATTTCAAAGGATGACGACTACCCAAAAAATAGAAAACTACATGAAAAAGCAAAAAGACTAAAGAAACTATCAGAACAGAGAGGAAATATATTAGAAAGTGTAGTGGAACAAAATAAAAAAATATAGATAAATATACAAATTTCCTTATATTATCGCTAAAAAAATCAATATTAAACTCTCTCTGCTTTCCTTTTTTTTTTGACACTTAAACTAATTCGTAGTATTGCACCTTTTTTCCCTTTAAAAAGACTTGGTACCCCCAAAATGACCAACCTATTGTTTTTTTTTATTTATTTAATCTTATTCTTTGGATTATTATCCTTCAATTGATATATCATTTGTGCAAGGCGGAAAGTTAGAAGTTAATTAAAACTTCATTTGAAAACAAATTAGGCAATTCGGCCACGCTCCCTTTTTAGAAAAAAAAGTTAAAAAAAGCGTTATGATAAAAAAATCTATTTTATAAAGAGAAATAATAACTATAAAAAAGGAATGAGTAATAATATATAAAGCAGAATATTTTCGAGGCAATACAATAATGTAATTTTTCTTCTTTGCGAAATGTGTGCATATAAAATTTTTGAATTAAGGCATTTTATATCAATAATTTAAGTTCTTATTCCTGATACGTTTTTCATACAAATGTAATACTTCAATATATGTGGGAAAAAACTAAACTTTTTGTTGTGAAAGAAAAAATTTGTTTTAAACATTTTTCTTGAATTTTCTTGTGCAATTAATACCTTCTTAAAATTGATCATTTATAAAAATGTATGGGTTGAATGCAATTATTTTCAAGAAAAATATATAACTAATATCATAAAGTGGTATTTTAAGTTTATTTAAGCTCATTATCATTTTCTTTTTAGAATTATAAACTTTAAAGTGGTTTTTTTCAGTTTGTGTTTTTTGAAACATTAGTGCATTCAAAATGCTACTTCTTCCACAACTATTTATCAATCACTTCCATTTCGCTGTAAACTGAATACTTTTTATAAAAAAAATTAAAATGTAAGAGATATTGGCTTTTTAGTTGATTTTTAGCAAGCATATCAACATTTTTTTTTTTTCAAAAACGAATTAAGTTATTGTAAAATCACTCCCTAAAAAGTTGCTTATAACATCCATAAGAATATTACAAAAAAATTTCAGGTAAAAAATTTAATAATTACAGAAGGAGTAAAATTTTATCTCGTATCATTTTCTTGAATAGAAACACTATATAAAATGTAATTTTTAAATACATAAAAAAAGAAAGTACCTTAAAGGGTACCAAGTCCCTTTAAATCATGAATATAATCCAATGGAATGCACGTTGAGTTAAAAACAAGAGATCAGATATTCTTTTTGAGCCAATTTTTCAAAAAGCAAGCATTTTAATAATTAAAGAAACATGGTTACATCCAAATGATATTTTCACTATTCCTAATAAGAATATTTTCCGAATTGATAGATAAATCAGAAAAGGAGGAGGATTAATGATAGCTTTAAATAAAGATATATATATTAGCACCATAAAAATATTCTCAGAAATTAGTGAAGACATAGAATTTTAATAGTCAGAGCTCAGATAAATTCACACACAGTTCCTCTTACAATTTTTAATATCTACACACACACACACACCACACACATTCCACCGGGAAACTTTAATGAAGTCAACTTATCCAAAATAGCATCATATATTGATAATCAGTTTGATATTGGGAGATTTCAATGCATCTCATGAGATATGGGGATTAAAAAATTCCAATGCTCCTGGAAAAAAGGTTTTTGTTTGGATTCTTGAAAATGACCTAATGCTGCTAAACAATAAAAATCCAACTTATCTCCATTCATCGGAAATATTTTCAGCTATAGATCTTTCTTAATCATCAATAAATTTAAATTATGATTTATCTTGGTCCACAAATATTGATAATTTTGGAAGTGACCACTTCCCTATAATCATTAAATACAAAAGATCATACAATTCAGCAACAAATTCTTTTAGACAAAAAACAAATTGGAACAAATTTACCAATCTTCTTCAACAAAAGTTAAGCTCAAATGAAAATGTAAATATGGATATTATAGAAGAAATTAAAAAAGCCCAAAACTCATCTGAACATTTAGAATTAGAACAAATCAGTTCAAGAGCTCCATGGTGACTTGAGGTGAATCGCTTCTGAATTAGAGTTGTGTGTGAGTGATAAATTAACTGTTTTAGACTTCATGGATCTTATAAAAAAACTTGATCGATACAAAAACGATCCTGATTCTGTGCATGAGTTAAAATTTAATTATCAAAGAAAGGAAATATGAAGAAAGTCAGCAATTCGAGTTAGAAAAAATAAGAGAAAAGTCTAAGCTTGATTTAGAGATAGCGAGAATACGAGCAAATGATAAAGACAATAATACTGAAGTTAATTGTAATGATTCTTCTTTTTTAGATTCTTTAATTAAAAGTATCCGCACACTTACAGTGAAAATTTCAGACAAACCTGAGGGATGGAGTTTCTTTTTTTTATCATTAGAACGTGCATTTACAGCCAAAAGTTTTATTGATAAATTTAAGCCTGAGATTTTGTTAAATTTACTAGGAGAAAAAGCTGCAATTATCATTATATATCTGAAAGATGAGGATCTTAAAAATTATGATAAAATAAAGTCCATAATACTCCAAGAATTTGAGCCAACTCCTCAATCGTGTTTAGAGAATTTTAAGAAAGCAACACAGCAAAATTGTGAATCTCATGTCCAGTTTGCGAGTAGATTAACAACAAATTGGGAATACTATTTAAAATTGAGAGATGTTTCAAATTTCGAGGTATTAAAACAATTAATAGTTTCAGATAAAATATTTAGTACTTTAGATAAAGAAAACGCATCGCATATTAGTGTGTCAGACAAGCAGATAAATGGTTTGATCCTTTAACGTATAGGCAAAAGAAATAGATTTATTTTATTCATCGCGAGGTAAACCATTGAGTGAGAGTATTAATTATTGTCGCAAAAATCAAAATTCTAAAAATATGTCTAGAGTATTTTTCGCAGATGTTAAGGGCAAAAAATGTTTTTGTGTCAATCCAATAGTCCCTTTTTAAATAAATGTCCTCAATATAAGCAATTATCAGTAAATAAATGGGTAGAACTTATGGGTCAACTTTCAGCGAAGGCATCTGTGTTCAAACCCATAAATTACATAGGAGAGATTTCGAGAGAGGGATATTCTTCTCAGGGTGTAAGAGATCTGTTTACTGCAACGAGTTACGTAAAATCGAAATCCGTTTTACTTTCAACCGCAATTTGTTTCATTAGAGATTCCTTTGGGGAAATGCAGGAGGTCAGAGCGCTGTTGGACAGTGATTCAACAAGCAATTTTATTTCACAACAGTGTATGAATAGGCTCAATTTAAAAAGAAAATAAACATTTTAGTTTCGGGATTAAATAATTCAGAGTTAACCATTAAATCGCGCATTAATGCAACAATTGCAAATAGAGGAAATAGTTATGAAACTAATGCAGATTTTTTTGTAGTGCCACGAATTACGGATATGATTCCTTCTCAACCATTTAACGTTAGTTTGGGTAATTTCAGTAGAGAGAAATTAGTGGATGAAAATTTAAACATTCCGGGAAATATTGATTTATTGTTGGGAGCAGAAATCTTTTATGAAATTCTTTTACCAGGGCAAACAAATCTTTTAAATACAAAACTAATTTTTCAGAATACAGTCTTCAGCTATATTGCGAGTGGGAGTATTCTAGTTTCTAGAGAAAATAAACCTCACTGTGGGTTAATCAGAGATAATGTCGATTTAGAAAAGACAACGAAGAGATTTTGGGAAATCGAAAATGTTGAACCTGAGACAATAAAAAATAAGGAACGATAATTTGTGAGGAGCATTTTCAAAAAAATCATACTAGAGATAGTCAGGGGTGTTTCTGGGACCCCAAAAAATCCCCTGAAACTTTTACAGACTTACTACTGACATTTTGGAGTTTCGAGAAGGGGGGAGAAACGAAAAATTACAATTATGAAGTATTGAATGACCTAATTACATAAGTTCAATGAATTACTTTTTTTGCAAAATTAATAACCATAAATTTTCAAACATATAAACTACTACATTTTATGTAAATATTTACCCAGCAAACAAAATTACCCAGATCAAAATAAATAATTCATCATTATTCCTACTTCCTTTTGAACGACGATTCCCGGAATTTCCGGGTATCGAAGTTCAAAATCAACGGAGTTCCGGGGTTTCCCTGGAGCACAAACACCCCTGGATAGTACGGGGAGATATATAGTGTCTATGCCATTTAAAAAGGATCCAAATTGTTTAGGCCAGTCAAAAGATATTGCCCTTAAAAAATTAAATTCTTTATGGAATAGATTAAAATGTGAGCCTAACTATTTAGAATTATATAGAGACTTTTTAAAGGAGTATAAAGAGCTAGGCCATATGCAAGAGGTAGATGAGAAAGAGGAGTGTGGAAAGTATTTCATACCACATCTTGGTGTTTATCGCTCTGATAAAAAAACAAGTAAATTGAGAGTAGTTTTTAATGCGTCAAGTGCAACTACAAATGGTTATTCTTTAAACTCTCTACAATACAACGGGGGAGTTGCTCAAAATGACCTTTTTTCAACAATGGTTCGCTTTAGAAAGCACATATTTGCATTCATTGCGGATGTGCAAAAAATGTATCGAATGATTTGGATTAATCCAGATCAGCGTATTCTGTGGAGAGAGAGCATGGACGAACCAATAAAAACGTTTGAGTTGTCAACTGTGACCTATGGAACAACAAGTGCACCATTTTTAGCAACGCGTACGCTAAAACATTTAGCCCTAGATGAAGCAGAGAATTTTCCATTGGGGTCATCAGTTGTTATGAGTGACATGTACACTGATGATGTACTTACCGGTGCAGAGAACTTATTAGAAGCAAAAGAACTGAAAAATCAACTGATCAATATATTCGCTAAAGGAGATATGGTTTTGCATAAGTGGTGCGGAAATAATACAGAATTGATTGAAGTTTCCAAAAATTATGATTTTTCAGATTCCTCAGAGATAAAAGTGTTGGGTGTTTATTGGAACCCTTAAGCATGATTGCTTCTCCTTTAAAGTAAAAATAGACTTGCACAAATTAAATACCAAATGGGATGTTTTGTCAACCATCGCCAGGATATATGATCCTCTAGGTCTTTTAGGTCCTGTGGTGGCGAAGGCAAAAATCTTCCTTCAAAAATTATGGTTGTTAAAGATTGATTGGTCAGATTTGCTTCCAGATACAATCAATAGAGAATGGTGACAATTTGTTGAATCACTTCAGATAGTAAATGATATCAACATCAAACGATGCATTGTGCTAGAGCAACCGGAAGTGATCGAGTTGCATGGATTCTCAAACGCGTTCCAGTCAGCATATGGAGCTGTCGTCTACTGCAAATCCATAACATCAAATGGAAGGGTGCTTGTACATCTTATTTCCAGTAAATCCTGAGTTGCGCCTACCAAGCAAACAACGATTCCCAGACTTGAGTTATGTGCCGCTGTGCTGTTCGCAAAATTAGTGCATCGTGTTAAGCAAGCTTTAAAATTAAATGTGACTAATACTTTTCTTTGGAGTGACTCCATGATAGTTTCGTCATGGATAAGGAAGCAGTCCTATCAACTAAAGACTTGTGTGGCTAACAGGATTGCTACACAATCCAGGAGATTACTTCCAGTAAGCAATGGCGCTATGTGTCAACAGAGGACAATCCTGCCAACTTCGTTTCCAGAGGAATGGACTCTCTAAAACTTAAAACCTGTGAGCTGTGGTGGAATGGTCCTAAATTTCTGATGAGCAACCAGTACCCACAACGAAAAATTCCTGTTGCAGTGATCAAGGATCCAGGTGAATTTAAAAACTGTAGTGACTTTTCTAATTTTTTTCTTGATTCTGCTACTAACTCTTTTGTAAATAATTTACATAACCTTAGTAATAACTATTTTAAAATTATTCGTGTCTTAAGTTTTATTTGTAGATTTGTTTATAATTGTAGGAGCAAAGAAAGCAAAAGAATTGGGCCTCTAGATTTAGGAGAATTAAAAAAGGCTGAACAGCTTTTATTGAGATTAGTGCAAAAAGAAGAGATGAATGGTATTCAAAATTCTGCCATGGTAAATTCCAACAGTCGAGTAAAAACACTCAATCCATTTATTGATAGTGAAGGGATTTTGAGAGTTGGAGGTCGATTGAGAAATAGCGATATTAATTATAACCAGAAATTTCCAATTCTTTTGCCTTTGAAACATAAATTGACTTATTTAATAGTTGAGTATTTTCATAAAAAGTTTTTACATAGTGGTCCGCAATCCTTGTTATATCAGATCAGGCAAAATTTTTAGATATTGAATGGCCGTAATATTTGTAGAAAAGTTGTTCATAATTGTGTAATTTGTTGTAAGGCCAATCCTACTTGCACTGATCAAATAATGGCTGACTTGCCAAAGGATAGTTATCAAAAATTATCCATTCAATGTGTCAGGTGTGGACTGCTGTGTGTGGCCCCTTTTACATTAAGTATAAAGGGCAGAGAAAAGGTGTATATAACAAAATCTATGTTTGTATATTTCTATGTTTTGTTTCTAAAGCTGTGCACTTAGATATTGTGACTGATTTAACCTCTAATGCATTTATTGCTACACTTAAGCGTTTATATTTAGAAGAGGTAAATGTGCTAAGTTGTATTCTGATAATGTAACAAATTTTGTGGGTGCAAATATAGAACTTAAAAAAATGTTTAATTTGGTGTGTAAACCTGATGAGGCACTTGCAAGTTATATGGCCTCTGAGGGAATAGATTGGAAATTCCTCCCCCCTAGAGCCCCACATTTTGGAGGTCTCTGGGAGGCAGGCGTTAAATCTTTTAAGTTCTATTTAAAGAGAGTAGTAGGTAACATTAGATTAACATATGAAGAGTTTCTGACCGTGATAATCCAAATAGAGGGAATGTTAAATTCTCGTCCTCTTGTCCCATTATCTTCTGACTTAGATGATTTAAATGTATTGACTCCTTCTCACTTTGATAGGTAGATCAATTACATCAATTGTTGAGCCTGAATTAACTAATTTAAATGAAAATAGGTTGGATAATTGGCAGAAATTACAAAAATAATTCAATTAATTTGGAAAAGATGGAGTGTAGACTATCTAAATATTTTGCAGCAGAGAAATAAGTGGCATTTTAAGAAAAAGAATGCTAAAATTGGAGATATGGTTATAATAAAAGAGGATAATTTACCTTCATGTCAATGGTCATTAGGTAGAATCAACAATATTTATCCAGGAAAAGATTCTACAGTAAGAGTAGTGGAAGTCAAAACCACTAGAGGTATATTTAAGAGACCCATTTCGAAACTGTGCATTCTACCAATTGAAACAGTGAGTGTGTGAAGTTACACATATAACCCTTCAAATAGTAATGTTCGTGTGTAGAATAATATTTTTTTAAATTCTGTGTGATTTATCAATTGCTTTATACATTGTCTTCATTTGTATGTTGTTTTGTTTGTATTTTGAAGTATTATATTTCTGTGTGTTGTCTTTATGATTATGTTCTGTGTAAATTTTGCATGTTTAAAAACATTGCAAGGCTGGGCGGCATGTTCAGAGTACATATGTAAATGTAGAGCGCCCTCTAACGCTCAGAGTGTCTTACTATTCTGTGTAGCCTCTGACTCCATCGAGAAAGGAGTCAAATCGAGCATGCTGAGCAACAGAGTAATAAAAAACCTACAACAGTCCACTGAGAGAGACTTTTGAGTTCTTTAGTTGTGACCC
>BMAU01000518.1:237500-261262 GCA_019973935.1 Trichonephila clavipes | reverse complement strand
TCCTAAAAAATTTTAAGAGGTACAAAAGATTTCTCAAAATCATATTTTGCAAATAAATTAGAATACATTAAGATTATTTTATGCTTGGAACATGTAGATATATGCAATATTTTTATTAAATTCAAAACACAGCTAACTTTTCCTTTTTGATACTTTTTGCAATTTATTCAATTCAAAAATCGTAGTTAGTTCTATTACTTCAATTATCAATGCAATTGAATATGATTATACAAAAATGCTCAAGTATTATATTCATTGCATTGTTTTGTTTCACATTATTAAAAAATATAGTTTACTATTACAATACTTTTAAATTTCGTCAAAAATCGGAATTTTTTTTTAAAAAAAAATTCGTAATATATTCATAAATATATATATTCCGTGTTATTTTTATTAAGTTATCATTTTTTTAGATTAAAACTGAGGCAAATATTACAAGACAAAATGTCATTTAAATTTGTTAGTAGATCTCTGGAGTACTTAACATATGACGTAGCAAAATACCGCGTTTCTGTGGAAGGTGGGGAAAAACGTTCTATCTGGGCGCTCAACCGAAAGAACGCTGATCTGTTGTCCCACCTCGTTAACTACAAGGGGTGGAGATTTAACGGTAAAAATCATCCTATAAAAAACGAACAGAGAAAAGTGAACAAATTTTTTGTTGTTGGGCTCTCCGATATCCTGTTTACCCTCGAAAAAAAAATTCAGTGCTTCACCTAAAAGAAAAAAAAGTGAAGTAAGTAGTTTGTTAATTTCACTCAGTTCCAGTACACTAAAGTGAAGTTAAAAAAAAAAATTCTGGCAGAAATAACAATTTCAAATGCATTTAAATCCCATTTCACCTATTTGGCTAAATTTCTAAAACAAAAAACAATTTTCCGACATAAAATAAGAAGCAAAAGAAAGCTGATTATCCAACTAATTTTTTTATATACAGATTGTAAAATTTTGATTAACTTGGTTCTATAACAAAAGGCTATACCAAATTTTAAAAAGTAACGGGCTTAGTTTAATTCACTCTCTTTAGTTTCACTATTTGATCTTACTCTTGACATAAAAAAAAACTGTGCTGCTTACTAAAAGCTTTATTCATAATTTATAAAATTTAAATTGTGAATGAAGCGCATCTAATGCAGCATCTAATTATTATTATTATTAGAATCAATTAAGATAACCTTCATCATTATAAGTGAAGTTTTTCAGTTAGACTTATTTTTAAGTTAGAATTTGTCTTGCGTCCAACATTGTTTAACGATTTGATTTAATGTTTACGATATACTCTAAAGTAACACGATGGACCTCGTAATTTTGATCCATGGTCAAGTTTAAGATTGTCTTACTTTCAGCATTGCTTAATCAACACAGCATAAAATCAAAGTTCTCGATATTGAAATCAACAATGAAATATTTTTTTGATGGTTTAGGTCATAAATCAAAGCCAATAAAAAGAAAATTAAAAACCGAACTTATCACGCGCATTACTATCCCGCATATTTGACAGAACACTGTATATCTAATATATATATTATAAATGCAAAAGTTTGTGAGGATGTTTGGGGGGACTTTCACGCAAAAGCAACTGAGTCTATTTTAATGAAGCTTTACAGTAATATAGCTTTTACATCAGAATAACACATAGGCTATAATTTATAGCATAGGCTATTGTATGAAGTGTCCAAAATAAAATGATATTTGTTAAGTAGGACAAAATTCTGTCATCTGCAAGCAATTCTGGCGTGCTCTGCAAAAAAGCCCACCAAAGCATATATCTATCTTTTGTTTGTGAAAAACCCTTTTTGTTTTGGCTACGCAAGGCGCTTGCTTCTAATTAATTCCTGTGATCAGCATAATGCCTATTTTTTTATTTCAGAATAAAACTAAGTTTTGAACGGAGAGGTTGTTATAAATTTCACTTTATTTTAATGTTTTTTTATGATTTTATTATGCACATTTGGTAGTAAGAAATTGATCTTTTTTTCAAAATAAATGCTTTTATCGGTTCTGGTACTTAAAGTAAATAAACTTTCTTTTTCACACTGCATCATTTGGACAAATTTTCAAAATTTGTTTGTGGTTAGTCGTTAAATATAACGCTATAATTTTAATTGAATAGGCAGATATTGCGTTTTTAAGTATAAAAATAATTATAACTACTGTACTGCATTTTTTTCGGGGTGTGAGTGAATGAATATTAACATCGCACTCTTCAGCTACATGAGGGCTTTTGGCAACGTATCACGTAATTTTAAACCGTGGTCAAGTGACGTGGATGACACCTGACCTGGCACTCCCTTCTCCTTACTACCACACCACACCAACTTAGGAGGAATATTCTACCAATACTTAGCAGGAATATTCTTTGAAATCCACTCTTCCATGATATATGGCAGCACGGGTTCTATGATGAGTATTTTAGTGGGGAAGGCGAATAGTTTTGTAGCAGATATTGCGTTTTCAGCGGATTGCAAAGATTATTATTTTTGTCCCGAAAAAATAGTTTATGTCAAAATTTAAGTGTCTTATGTTTTTGTATGTTAATGAGGACCTTTGAAAATTACTTGACTACTTATTTTAAGTGAACGGTGTATATAATTAATTTTACAGTAGAATATCTTTAATTAATTTATTAGCTCTAACGGATTAAATTTTCCAAAGTGGAGTATTTTGTTTATGTATATCCCTTAATTTTAAATGTAGTGATCCAAAAAAAATATTGCATGAAAAAAACTGCAGTAAATCATAATGCGGTTGGATAAAGTATTAAAGTGCATTTCTCCCCAACACGGCGGGTCTTACAAAGCTCTTATAAAGCTCGAGCTACGAAAGTAGCTAGGCATTTTCCAACTTGACTCTATCGTTAACATTTCGCTATGTTTTTCATTGAATTACCATTATAATTTAAGAAACGGCGTTGATTGCGAATATTACAATTTTAAAATAAAATAAATACAACAGAAAGTAATATTAATGTATTACACTTTCAGATATAAATTATTTACACTACTTTAAGCGTTCATTACACAAAACTTTTAACAATGTGTTACTTTTGCTGAGCAGAGATCAGCTTAGGGATGCATTTTCAAAAATCGACCCTCAAGAGTGTTACGGGGAATTATAAATAAAAAAAAATCCTTTTTATCAGCTATTAGATCTACATACTTAAAATTTCAGCAAGGTGTTTTTTTTTTCCTTTCTTTTTTTGTTTAGCTGAGATATGCAAAAAGCCTTTTTTGTTTAATTTGCAATTCACATAAAATGAACTCATTAAAAACTTCTTTATCCCTCAAACTGTGTTGTTTAATTTTTCATTTCACCCGGACGAAGAACGGGCATACCAGCTAGTAGATATATATATATACCTAACTTTTAGTCAAAAGTTAGCAGTAATTGAGGTACTCTATAAAGTAAGCTATGTCTTTTTTTTAATTTACATAAATTACACTAACCATAATTAAAACAACAAAAACCAGTTTTAAGATTATTTTAATGTCACTACTGTCTTATAAAAATAGTTTTTCCCCCCTGTTACTCAATATGCTTATGACAGAGTAATCAATCAGTGAGATGGTGACTGAATAATAAATAGTGCTAAAATATAAACTGATTTTAGAACCAAAAAAAAACTATTTAAGGAAAATAATTGAACTATAAACATACCTACTTAAGATATATAAATAGACAGACAGAGACAGATAAAATCTCTCTTACGTTTCATTCTTTATCAATGGAGATGCAAGTGTCATTTTTTTCTCTTAAGAAATCAAAATTTCGAAAGTAAGACAAACTATTGTTTAAATAATTTTTCTTCTCTTTACAGGGTAGGGGCTTTGTTTTCCATGCCATTAAATTCAACAGACTTCTAGAAAAACGTATATATTTTAATTAATAACATTAATTTTTATAATTTGTTGTTTATTTTATACAAAAGGTAAACATTTCAGGGTATTTACTAAATGAAAAATGTGTTTATATCTATCTATCTAAATTTCTGCCCGAACTTCTGAGGTCGCCTAGCCCAGCGAAAACAACTTATATTAAGCTTGTATCTAAATATATTTGAAAATTTGTTGTACAAAGGACCAGAAAAACAAACTTGGAAAAACTTGGTTAAAACTTTTGAAATCCACGTACAATATATTTTTTTACCCCAACTATCTTTATACCCTTTGAATTTTTTATCCACTACCTCACTAACTTTTGTAACGATTGAGAATTTACTATAGCACTTTCTGGGCAGAGATTTAACAATTGATGAATCAATTTTGCAAATTATCTCATCACTCTCATATATATTTTCTTTATTTAAGAAGGCACACATTCAAGATTCCCATAAAGTTTTTTTAATATCCATGAATTGTGTGTGTGGCTACTTAAATATATGTGTTGTATTCCTTATCATTAAGGTTTCTTATAGTTTGATAAATCAATTTCTACTTATCTATTTTTGAATGAATAACATATTTTAACAGCTGATGAATAAATTAATTTACTTACTTTAACTTTTCATTTCATGGAAATTATAATTAATATAACATCCTTATAATACACTTGTAATTAATTATAAGTAAATGCTTTTCGATCACCATATAAACTGCCTTTAAAGTAATGCTTAAGTTTACTTCAAATTAAGTATTGTACTTGTAATAAGTAAATATTAGTCAATTGGCAATAACAGTTTATTTTCTATAACACACTAGGAAATAAATAGTTTTATTGCATTTTGTTTCAAATCGATATTTACTTAAGCTTACTTAAAATCAATAGTACTTGTAAAGATAAATTTTTAGTTTTCATAGCAGATATAAAATTCATATTTATTTAGCTGTCAATATATATATATCAGCATGATTCAGGATATACAGCTAGTTTGTAGAATGGCTGTTTATCGTTTTATATAACATTTGTTGATCATTACCTTAATAATTTATTTCTTAGATATATAACAGTTTTATTAAAGAAAAAAAACATTCTACATTGTCCACTATAAGGAGCCACTGAACATCAGAAATGTAAATCATTCACTATTTCGACAGAATAGTTGTACAAATAAAAAAACATTTTTCAAACAAAAAATAACGAAAAATATTAACATAATTTTTATCATAAATCTATCAATATATTTTTTATATTTCATATGTATATTCAGACATGTCACTTCAGTATCTTGAAAAATAGAACATAAAAGATATACTCTTTTTTTTTTTTTTTTACCCGATTACCTCTACAATTCATTATATAATGTCGTGTAAAGCTTTAAATTGAAACAGTGAAAAAACCACTGCTAAGTCAGAGGATGTAAAAAATATCGTATTAGAATACAAAAATCTACATTCTATAGAAAACTGACCAACTAAAAATCCATTCAACAGATATATCTTTCTGTATTAAAAAACTATCTGAAGATATAAGAACTAGATGAAAAATTCTACAGAACTTTCATCTGATTAATAACACTACTGAAGGAAAGCAAGCCATCATGCGTTATCTCAGTTACATAAATTATTTTAAAAAATTGGCATAAATTTTTGAATAATTAGATATTTCAATAACATTACTAAAAAATATTTTAACTATGAAACATAGATTTTCACTTCCCATTCTTTTTATTTTTAAAAATTGTATTTGGAATAAAGAAATTTCGCGCGCGCATTTAAAAATATTTTAAATTCTATATAATCTAAAAAAAAGAAAAAACTTATGATTTAATTTCCAAAAATGCCAAGTGGATTTCAAAGTATTATATTTTAAGTCTTTATTTGAAAGGGGGTAAAAATCTTTGAAAGGAGAGCGCTCTCTCTCTCTGAAACTAACAATTTTGTGTTTAAAATACTGATAAAATATACTTTTGAAATTATTATTTTAAAATATATACTATAAATACACTAACACATAATTATACATTTAATCAAAATAAATTTTTTCAGTTAGTTTTTTACCTCATACATTCCTTGTTATTTTTTCATGAAGATGAATCTGTTTCGTTCCTCTCGAGATCAATTAGTGTGAGAAATAAAGAAAATGCATTCTCGAGAGTCTCTTGAGATTGAAAAGGGATCTACAAATGGTGCTACTATACTGTGTAGGTCAATAATATGGGTCTAATTAATTACATAGTAACCTCTAATATATTTCCAGTAAGTTTCAAGCCTTCTCGTTACAAAACAAAAAAAACCCTTCTCAACACTTCTATTGATCCTAACCACACTCTCACGATGTTAACAAGATTAAACAGAAAGGTCATTGCGTTACATGTAATTTTATTTTATTTTCGAAGATCTTAACACACTCTTTTTTTTAACAGATTACATCATTTAATTGAAGAAAGACACGAGTTTAATAACTGGCTGCCAGATATCGTTCTGATGAATGTCGCTCAATAAATTTAAATTATCTTGGAATTACTTGAGTTATTCATCTCTAAAAAATTACTATGCTGCTTAGAAATACATAAATTGTTAGATAACTATTGAAATTAGTTTCCATTAAATTAGTATAGTTACAGAAAAAGATCAAATCGCAAAAATTAATTAAGTAAAAATTAATATTAGCATAATCAAATTATATACGTATATATAAAAAATTTTTACATTTAAGTTTTTAATTTTTTAGAAATTATAAGTCAGAAACTATTAAATACATTTCACTGCCCGACTGGTTTTTTATACCGATAACTCCTTCGTTTTTTATCAAAAGGAAAGAAAATTTAGATAAAAATTGTTCTGGAAATGTTATTATTCGCCACATTCTGAAACATATCTCGATCGTTTTGCAAATCCCTGTGAATCATTCCTTACCATAATATAGTTTTTCTTTTTTTCTTTGACAATATACATGGCTCCACAAATTTATAGGTTCACCATGAATGCTATGAAATTCTTAAATTAAAAATAAAGTTTATAAAATTTATTTGCATATGTGGAAAAAATCTCTACGCTAGGTAGGAACATATGCAATACAGAATGGTAAAATTTTTGACTATCATGCCATATGTTGTAAATTATCAGAACGAAAAAAGGTTTTTTAGAAGCTTATAATTGTTCCTGAAAGGGAGTTACAGAAATTAAGCGTAAAAGAGGGAGATCTCATAACGTGGTTGGGAATTTTATTTGGAATAATAAAAAAAAAAAGCTCGGGGAACAATTAAACTTCAGTCTCCAATTTCTACAAAAGATAAATACTAAATTGTTTGAGCAGCATTCTCTCAATATTCTATGTTACCTGCGAACCAGATAAGGAAGCAACGTGATCTTAAAAGTGTACAGGAAATCGTCAGACGTCTTTTTTAGTCCAACTCTTCATATTGTTGGAGCAAGACTAAAAGCATCACCCTATATCAGGCATGGCGAACCAGTGACACAATATTTTGGGCACGCCAACGATCAAAATTTTTTGCATTTTATTTCAAAATAACAAAGTTCACTATGAAGTATTACGAACAAACGCAAGTGATCGGTCGCTGAACGAACGCGTGCCCACTCGTTTGTTATTGCCTTGTCTTAGTTATACGTCGTAGACTACTGTTGCTTAGGATGCAAAATTTTTCTACGCATTGACATAGTCAATTTCTTTGACACAACTGTATTTTAAAGCTTGTTTGTGTGATATTTATCATTTTTAACTGTTATTTAACATGGCTAGCTCAGAAAACGAACCAAAAATGCAAGATAGTAAGTGTAACAGAGAATTTCAAACTTGGTGAATCTAGAAATATATCATTATTAGTAAAGGCGAGAAAGCGGTGTGTGTTTTATGTTTTGGAACAACAGAACATCGTCTGTAAAACAGCATTTTGAAACAAATCTCTTGTCAAAAAAGTGAACTACAGCAAAAATAAGTAATTGCTTAGAAACCATTAGGCAGATGACTCCAATTCAGCATGCATTCTACTAAAAGATGCATCTTACAATCCTAATAAAGAGTGTTTTTTTTTCAGGTATAGAAGTTTAAGTTGGCATTACTTTCCAAGATAGCGACCGATTTAACAGCTGTCAAGTGATTTATTCTCAGTTTGTTTTGGCAATTCATCATGAATAGACTCACGCCTGAACTAGATTCGTCGAATGGGCCCAAAACGAGATTGCCGTTGTTCCCGATTTTCATAAGCGAATTTTGTTTAGCGATGAAGCGCACTTCTGGTTGAATGGCTACGTCAACAAACAAAACTGCCGCATTTGGAGTGAAGCTAATCCACAAGTGTATGTCGAAACACCGTTACATCCAGAAAAACTGACTGTTTGGTGCGCTTTATGGGCTGGTGGAATCCTTCTTCAAAAACGATGAAGGCCACAACGTTACAGTCAATGGTGATCGATATAGAGCCATGATTACTAACTTCTTCATTCCTGAATTGAACAATCATGATCTCCAGAAGCTGTGGTTCCAACAAAACGGCGCAACATGTCACACAGCTCGTGCCACAATCGATTTATTGAAAGACACGTTTGGTGACCGCCTAATTTCACGTTTTGGACCTGTGAATTGGCCTCCAAGATCTTGTGATTTAACACCGCTAGACTATTTTCTGTGGGGCTATGTAAAGTCATTGGTCTATGCGGATAAGCCACAAACGCTCGACCATTTGGAAGACAACATTCGCCGTGTTATTGCCGATATACGGCCACAAATGTTGGAAAAAGTCATCGAAAATTGGACGTCCAGACTGGACTATTTCCGAGCCAGCCGTGGCAGTCCCATGCCAGAAATCATATTTAAAATGTAATGCCACAAGATTATCTTTCGAATAAAAAAAAATTCATGTCAATCGAATAATACATCGTTGTTTTATTGAAATTTAAAGTTCTATACCTCTAAAAAACACCCTTTATAAGTTAATTGCTATGCAATCTGCAACAACAGAAGTCATACTAATGTTACTTTAAAAAAAATTTTAATTACAGGTATAACTAAAACATTTAGAATAGGCAGTGCAAAGGGAATTTTTTCGTGGTAAATAAAAGAGTTTTGAGTGGTTAGTATTTAGTTTTATTATTTTCCCAATAATCACTAGTCTAAATTTTTTGACGGCACGTCTATATCTCATTAAACACTAAACCGTAAAGGTTCGCCACCCCTGCCCTATATGAAACCGACCGGAAGAATGATACTTGAAATATGGAAAACTGGAGTATAAAGTAAGTTTTTTTTTCATTATTTCTTATATTTTTTTATATATCTGACTGCTTAAGTAATTTTTTTTAGTTTTGCAGTTAGTATTCAGTGGTGAAAAAAATTAAATCTGGACGATTAAAACAGATTTATAAGATGCTGGAAAAATTTGAGAAAGTATATATATACAAAAAGAGAATTTTTCAGAGAAATTTTGGAGAGGGAAGTTTCATGATCTGGGGAGCTTTTATTACCTGTCGAACTTTCCCGCTGGTATTGACACGTACAAAATGAATCATTATGCTAAAACAGAAGTTTATTATTAAAGATCCTGCCTTACGTATCATCAAGGCCAGGGGATGCCAACCTCCTTACTGAAATGTGCCAAGCCAATCTATCAATATGAGTCTAGGTGGCCCACAGTAGGAAATATTTGAAACAATTCAATTCCCGCATGAATGCATGCGGAGTTAGAGGACAGAGGTCAAGATTGTGTGCAGATTTTGAGCTTTATAGTATATTAATTATGCATTATTCAAAGGTATTTATAGACATAAAAATATACATAAAATATAACTATTCCTTCAATATAAATAAAAAAACTCGAAATTATACTCATATTCTGTACTATGTGTCTTGTAAATTTAATTATTAAAACGTGAATTAAACAATCTACATAAAATCTAAAAATATTCCTTTAATATAAATAAATATTTTAATGTGAGCCACATTAGTTCCTGCACCTCTCTATTTTTATATCTTAATATCAAGGGAATAATTTGTCACTGTATATTTCCCACGCGATTTTGAGTGCTCAGTTGAGTCCGCAAAGAATTTGTAAAATAACTTCTTAGCAGACTTAAAATACTTTTCATATGAGAAAAGATTTGTTTAAATAGATAAGTAGAACCAAAAGCGGAAAGCAGAGTATATACAATTTTCTCTTCAAACAATTAAATCTCTACTTCAATGATATCCAGTAATTTAAAATAGCTGTTGATTTACCTTTGAAGTTATCTTCCAATTTTCTAGTAATTCCGTACTATTTATTTCTTGCTATAAAGATATCTAAAAATTATTTACTTGAAGTGAATAAATAATATGCGGCTCAAAAGTCATATCGCTTTCATCAGACTGGCTGTCTATTATTTCATGTTATTTCTTGAAATTGGACCAGTTTCTCAAGGAAATTCCTACGAAACAGCTTTCTCCTATGCACTTAATTGTCTAAATTTATTCCTTTTTGGACTGTTATTTCTTTAAAAAATTCACTCCGCTTTGTTTTTTAGGGCAAATAAATATTTTTAAAAATTTTATTCATTTAAAAAGTCAAACGCAATTCATCTCAAAAAATTAATTTGACAAGCCTAAAAAACCAATTTATTTCATTTCAACAAAATAGACAAAATAATATATGAAGACAATTATTTCTTTTAAAAATAACTTCAACCTCACTCCATTTTAAGAAAAAGGTCCCAGTGTGAGAAGATTCAAAATCACTAACTTGGACAGAATACACAGAATTAATGACATCAAAGTATGCTGGTATAAATTACCACGAATTATTAAGAATTTTAATTTTTTCTTTGTAACATCATGCAAATAGATTACAAAAACACAAAACAAATCAGATGACTAATGAAACATAAATTAGAGGTTACATTTGTTTCTTATATGAAATAAAATTAAATTCTCACTATATATTCTGCTTCACAGAATATTTTCATTGCGTCGTATCTTGTACATTTTACGAATTACAAATTCGGTTATTCTAAATTGCTCTTAATTTAAAGAGTCGTTAATGCAATATTATAATGTATAATTTATTTAAAATATAAAATATTTAACTTGTTTACGTATATTTATCAGGCAAAACTTATTAATCTATAAATTAATATATTTAACAAAAATATTTTTTTTAAATAAAATGAAATTGCCTTATACTTTAACATATCATTTTTATGGATGTAATCGAAAGATGTTTGCCAGGAATATTTTCACATAGAAAGAGGTACCTGGTTTCTTTTAATTCCACAAGATAGATTACCACTTTTATGTGTTTTTAGATAGAGATGTCATGTTAGGAGACTAAAGATTTTTAAGGTTTCTATTCGCAATGATGTAGCACTGACACTGTGGGATTGACACGGAAATGAGGTAAACATTAAACTTCCAAAAACAAATTTTTCTCCGCAACAGTAGAGTATTTTTAAAACTTATATAAGTAAGTTTATGAAAATAAAAAAAAACTGTAGCGTAATTTTTATTACTACATAACCAATCGTAGATTATGTAATTCATTCCCACGTAATTAATAATGACTTTAAAATCGTTATTTTTTTTGCACGCATCGTCAGCATGACATTCTTTTCAAATTTTCCCACTTTAAAATGTGTATGTGCTAATTATTTTACTTCAATTAAGTTTCCCTATAGCTAGCTCAATTCCTTATTTGTTTCCTTATTCCTTATTTTAATAACTGTGATTACTGTTATACAGTTTTCATTTCTCAAACATATATTGACCAATAACTTGGTTTTGAAGACAGTGTTGAAAACGTAATAATATTTTGTTTGTTTGTTTTATATATTTTTCCGTGAAATTTTAGTTTCCTATTTAATTTCAAGGCACATATACTCGGTGACTTGGAAAAACGTTCCAAACCTAGTTGGTGAAACTAGTTGGTAAAGGTTCCCCGAATACAATCAAGTATAAAAATGATAAATAGATGATGAAGTACACTGCTGGACAATTGCTAAGGACGGATAACACTATCATCCATAGCAACCACAAAATGAAAGGAAGCAAAATGTGGAAAATTAGAATAAATGCGGGATATTAGTAAGAAGAAGTATGAGTATGCAAATTTTTTTTCCACGTCTGTTCATCACGTGATAGCGTTCATAAGAGCTTTAAACGTTTTGACGCGTGTGGACAGTTGTTGTTTCAAGTCAAAGTTTTACAGGAAAGATTTAATAGACGAACTTAAAATTTTTGGCATGTCTTCCCGACATCACATATATGATTTTATGCGTGGCCGAATTATTGGAAAGATCGAAGAAGGGCGAAAAATAACAGAAGTTGCCAGGGAGTTCGACATCGCTCACAGCGTTGTTTCACGGCTGTGGAAGTCATTTAGAACTACTGGAATGTGTAGTAGACGGCACGGGGGAGGTCGTGTTAGAAGTAAGACGCCTGCAGAAGACAGATATATCGTCCTATCAGCAAAAAGGAACAGGCACACCACAGCTCAGCAGGTGGCAAATCAGTTTCTTGCTGCCTCAGGAAAGCAGATCTCCCGAAAAACTGTTGCCAGACGTTGGAGAGGAGGGGAGGACTATACGCACGCAGACCTGTTGTGTGTGTCCCATTGATCAGACAGCACCGTACTGCCCGTTTGCAATGGTGTCGTGAGCATCGCAATTGGACTGAACAGGACTGGGCATGCGTACTATTCTCAGATGAGAGTAGGTTCAGTCTGTCATCGGATTGTAGACGCCAACTGATCTGGCGCGAGAGTGGTACTGCTTATTGTCCAGAAAATATCCAGGAAAAGGACCGATATCCGACATGCAGTATCATGGTGTGGGCCGGCATCATGATCAATGGCCGCACGCGCCTACATGTGGTTACGAATGGGACTATGACGGGCCAACGATACATTGATGAAGTTCTACTTCCTCATGTTCGTCTTTTCCGTGGTGCTGTCGGTGATAATTTTTTTTTATGGACGACAACTTAACATGTCATCAAACACTCGCTGTTCAGGATTGTCTAGACAGCGAGGGTATTCAACGTCTCGTATGGCCAGGCGTTCTCCAGATCTAAACCCCATTGAAAATGTGTGGGATGCTATGGGGAGGCAAGTTGCTGGTCGAAACTATCCTCCGACAAACAAGAACACCCTCATCCGTGCACTCACAGAGGAATGGGATAAATTGCCTCAACAGCTGCTGGATAATGTAGTGCAAAGTATGGTACGACGTGTGGAATGTTGCATCACACTCCACGGTGGACATATCCCGTACTGATACCTTTCTTTAAGGTGCCTGCTGACTTTTAGATGCATTGTTCCATTTCTCCGTACGCAGATCAAATGAACATTTTTTTTCTTTCAGATGTTTCACAGCTTTTGTACTTTCCAGAACAATAAATATTCTTTATTCTAATGTCTGAACAGTGTGGCAACTATATTTTATCCTACTAGGCCTCATGTCTTGCTTAATGTTATGCTACATACATAGCAATTTGTGATCCGTCCTTAGCAATTGTCCAGCAGTGTATTAAAATAATTAACTATGCACCCCCGAAATTATATAAAATCAGGAATCCACGAGTAAAAACGTTTGTATATATTTCATAACTCGGAAAATATCATTTTTCTATATTAATCCCAAGCAGAGAAAAAAACTCCCAAAAAAAAAAAATTTTTTTTAATTACATATAGATGCATATTTTATTAGGGTGGATCACGGTTACATGAAGAAAAAAAATATTATTAATCAGAACCTACCAATGCGGAAAAGATTTTCTAATATGGAGTTAAGAAGAAAAATAATTTCAGAAATTTTTAATATTGCCACAAAGGGGTTGAATTTTTTTAAAAAAAATGGGAAAAGACTTAATTTTGGTTAGATGATTTTAGGCTCAAAGTTTTTTTTTCCACAACGTAAATAACAGTTGCGTAATGGAGAAGCAACCCTGCATTGTCAGCTTTGGGGCCTCCTAGAATCTTGCCCCCCCCTCAATGCGGGGTTTTCGGAGGTGTACGTTACCCCACTGATAAATAACCAAAAGCAATGATTATTGATACCGAGCGCGCGAATAGAGTGAATAGTACAATGTGCAATGCAATGTATTTCATAATCCCCAACTCTCTCCCCCGCACCGTTGAGTTCGTCCGATCCAAAAAATTTTCCGTCTTCAGCTGTATATTATAAATTAAAATTTCGATACAGTAGGGTTTTTTTAATTTAAGATTAAAGAAACTGTTAAACGTACCTGATGTTTTTGTTTCCTTGTTAATTATTAGAAGGTGTCCTCTCATTGTAATAAATGTTTTAAAAAAAGTACTGAAATACCTGTTTTCTTTCAACAAAAATTACTTTGACATTCTACCATTAAAAAAGTTTAAATACTTAAAACTTCATTCCCTTGTAGTAGTAATTTAAGATACAAATTATAATTCTTTATTTTATTTTTCCCTTTATCTTTATACCAGAGAACATTTTTTCGTATAAGTAAATTGGAATTTTTGAAAGAAAAAAAAAATCTCAATCCATCCTAATGCATTTACATTTTATTACAATTTTTCCGAATAACGCAATAGTATTATTTATTCATAGAAATATCTATAACAGAGATGACGAACCAATGGCAAGCGACACAATATTTTGGGCACGCCACCAATCAAAAAGGTTTGTATTTTAGATCAAATTAACAAATTTCACTCTATAAAGTATTACGAACAAACGCGAGTGATCTGTGGTGGTGCACGAGGCGGCGGGAAGCACACTTGTTTGTTATTGTCTCTCACAATCCTAACATAAGTTATTTTTCATCTAATTTACAACAACAGAAGTCACACTAGTGTTACTTAAATTTGAATTACAAGTATAACTAAAACATCTACAACAATACAATGCAAAATATATTTTTACGTAGTAAATAAAGAGTTTTGAGTTTTTTTTTGTTAGTATTTAGTTTTATTATTTTCCAAAAAATCATAAGTCAAAATTACAGTCGAACCTCTATATTGCGAATTTTACTATATAGCGAACTTTTTCCTGGAACGAAGAACATTTCACGATTTTCTTCATAAAATAACCTCCCTATAGCGAAGTGCATTTTCTATATAACAAACTTCTTTTCTTATAATTCAATTTTTTCTCCCTATTTTAAAGTATTTCTGGACATTTCAAATTATTCTGTCTTTTAACACATTTTATGGTGGTAATAAATCTTGAACTGGTTTTATTAGGTGACTAACTCACTGAGAACAATAGAATTCTGTGCGTATCATCCAAGAAGTGCAACATTTAACCCTCATCGTCCAGTTCACTAGAAACATCTTCGACATCCCCTTTCATCCTGAGTCGAGTTGTCTCGTTCCTATGTCCTTGAACTAGTCTCCGTTCATTTGTAGAGTTGATCAGTCGTACTGGTAGCTTCGTTTCTTGTAGCTCGAAAATGTCAAAACATAAGTGCTTGAGCATCAAAGAAAAAAAAATTAATTCCTGAGGAAGTGGATAAAGGCGTCAAGAAAAAGGATATTGCTTTAAAATTTTGTATTCCTCCAAATAGCTTGTCAACTGTTATAAAAAATCGAGATAAGCTACAAAATTATGATTCATCGAATTCTTGTTCTAAACGTTCAGAACATGTGTCTATGAAGATGTCGCGACGGGGCAGCTTTAAAGTGGATACACACAATGTGAGATAAAAATGTTACGATCTCACGACCTTGCGAAGGCATTGACCAATTTCTGGGTAACAATGGATGGCTCAAAAATTTTAAGAAAAGACACGGAAAAGTGCTCTAGATGGGAATTTTGGTGCACTGCAAAGAGGTAAGGCAAACAAAAAAAACTCAAAAAATTAACAGATTTTAGGAGTAATTAAATTTAAGGACGCATGTGGTAATACATGTTTAGAAATTCTAGTTATAAAATAATGTATGTTTAAAATTACTTGTATGCCTTAAATTAGAAAATTACTCTTAAAGTTCATTAATTTTAATATAAAATTATTTTCTTAATGTTGAAAACACATTATAATCTTCGACATTCTTTTTTCTTTTTTTTTATGGGTAAGATATACAAAATAAATAGATTTTAATTTACAAAAAAGGTGTAAATAATCACACTTCTTTTTAATACTAGTGTTAATGAATTTAAAATTTGTTTTCTGTGGTTTATAAAGTAAATTGAAAAGTGAACCTGTACATAACGAGTTTTCCATATAGTGAACTTTTTTCGGGATTTAGCGACTTCGCTGTATAGAGGTTCGACTGTATTCGACGGCACGTCTATACCTCGTTAAACATATCCACAGAAAAAATGGCACGTTGATCCATAAAGGTTCTCCCCCTCCCCCTGATCTATACAATAAAAATCAAGCAAATGTGTATATTTGTTTGCATTAGATGTTGAAGTATACAAACATACAATTGAAAACATTTGTTTTCAATTGTAAGCACAAAATATCGTGGTTTTGACAGATTCATTGCTTAAATGTGACCCGGAAAAAAAAGCTATCGACACATCGGTAAATATACTTAGATCAACACAAAAGAAAGCTACCACCTACTGCGGCAGCAACTGAACCAAAAGAATACTTTTAGTTTTATTTAACACGGGACATTAAGCAACGATTCCGTTCTTATAAATCACAAACTATTCGTTTCCGCGTTTAAGACCATGATTGATTACTTGGTTCAAGTAAAGTAATTGAAAAATTCAACAAATAAAACGAGTTGATAATTGATGAGACAGTGACAAAAAGCCAAATGTTTTCCAAATTTGACCGCATTTTTGAGTTTCACCACAAACAGACATTAAAAGTATTTGTTTTGAATCACATTATTTCTTTTCTAAATTGCACAATCGTAACACCAATCGCCATGACACACAGAAATCAGATCTCAATCAAGAAGAAAACGTGTTAGGGTCAACTATGGAATTAGGAAGAAATTATTTGTGTCTTGCGATATGTGCTATTTTCTAATCTCCTAACTGAATGAATGATCTTATTTTGAAAACGAAAAATAAATTTACAAGTAAGACCCATATTTTTGGCTGTTTTAAATCTAGCACAGTATTACTAATTTATATATTATCTAATAAAGAAGCTGTGAAGAAATTTCAATTATACAGATTCAGTCAAAAATGTACCACGCTAATTTCTCAATTAAGTTTGTTTACTTAGGCATAGCTTCAAATGAGTTAATTCGGATGGAGACAACTCGATATTAAAATTAAGTTTCAATCAAGTGTTTCGTATTAAATAACAGCATTTGTATTAGTTTGTAACAGAATAGATAGTTATAATAAACGATATGCAAGAGTATTTATTTGCACAGCAAAAATAAAAAATGTCCTTTTGGTTTGATTACCAAAAGGTTACTTCATCTTTTAGGCAGACAACCGCAGCGAAACGTTTCGGCAAATAAAAAATGAAACTGCTCAAAGCTTATATATGGGGATTTTTTTTTTCACTCGTTACACATAATCTCGAATCTACTGTAAAATGCGAGAACGACGCTAAGGCATCTTCATTTTAACACATTTTTTTTCATATATTCTTTATAGTTTAATTCTGACTTGTTGGCCACTGCAAAATAAGAACTCTCTCATTGACTGTGCATAACCACATTTTATTAACTTCACCGTATGAAGCCTTGCACTTTATTGATGTAAAATATAGTTTCCAGTAAAACAATTTGTGTACTGATGGGGATATATTCCCTTAAAAAATACGTATGTAAATAGTCTGCAACCTTTATCGTGCCCTTACAACGATGATAATTTTCAACTTAACTATGTGTGGTTGCAATGCACCCCCCTCACCATTACCCTACATCTTTACGAACTATGTGTTTGCAACAGGTTGTGGATCGATTCTTTCTTCTTTTTATATAATACCTTTCCAGACAGCTTGTCCTTATGAAATATCAAAAATAAACTCTTATGTGTCTATGGCTCATTTTCCATTCTGATGGAATCTAGCCAAGGTAAAATTTAGCTCAAGCAACACGGCAACATTTATTCGATGCTGATAAAAATGGCTTTCGTCTCGTTTTATAGAATGTCTAATTGCACCTTTGTATATATCGAAACGTAATTGCTTTAGAAATGCTCCTTCTAAGCTATCTTGCTCATGTTATTTAGGTAACTAATAATGATGTTCCTATTTTTGTGAATTTGTCAACGAAACTGAAGTACTTCCGTTCAATTAGTAAGCTTTCAAACAGCACAGCCTTACAGGGATGAAAAAGACTAATTTTAGTGAAATGTTTAATAATATTGAACTGCTTTAAACTTAAATATCATCCAATTTGCCACTGAGAAAATACTAGTTTGGTGCTTTTGTACGATAAGATTGCGTACACCAAAATCTCCGAGCCACGCTTCCACTTGGCACAGGCCATGATAGCCGAGGGGGTGCCAGTAGCCCTCGTGTAGAGCGCAAAATTAATAAAAAATCAAAATCAAATCAAATGAGCTAAGCACAGTGATGATTACGAATCACATTGACTTACATGCAGTTTTCTTTTTCTAATGTTGTCGCATTAGAAATGTTAGCAAACCGACCGGAATAATCGCGATCTTCCTACTGGTCTAATTTCATGTCAACGCGCTGGAATTGGTATAGATTTTTAGCACATATTTATGATTCCAGGATTATTGGGACAAACTTTAAAGGGAGGTAGGGGACATCCCAAGGATTCAGATTTGCATAGCAACCTATGATCGGAAATGTCATGGGGAAGTAGAATGACAGGTACAAGAAACGAAGAGACTCAAGACTAAGATGACATCAAATATTTGTTGGTCAAAGATGCTGGGAGTTCCAAGTCCCTCGTATCCCGCCCTCACTATGCCTATTACCTCGTAATGATCCATACTCTCACAAATTGTGACATCCGACGGTTCTATGCAGATCTTTGGGGGGACCTTTCACGATACAATATATCTGTTACTCGTGCATTTCCTTCTGCTTTTTCAGTAAATCAGGTGCATATAGTATTCAATTGCATACAAAACGATGAATTTCACTGAAAGTAACTTGATCTTTAAATTTATTTAATTAAAAAATACTTAGTAAATTAACTTTATAGCCGTTAGCGCTGTATGTTGTATTTATCAGAATTATTCGTATCCAATCAACACCAGACGAGGTTCGTAGGCACTTTAGTTGTATCAAAACAGCAAAAGTGTACAGACGTTAAACTACACACTTTTATTACACATAAAACAATATATATATATATATATATATATATATATATATATATATATATATATATATATATTATAAATGCGAAAGTTTGTGAGTATCTTTGTGGGTCTTTCACGCAAAAACTACTGAATGGATTTTAATGAAATTTTACAGTAATGTAGCTTATACATCAGAATAGCACATAGGCTATAATTTAGAGCATAGACTATAATTTATAAAGATATTGCATGAAGTGTCCAAAATATAACGATATTTGTCAAGTAAGTAGGAAAAAATTCTGTCATCTGCTAGCAATTATGGCATGCGCTGCAAAAAAAAAAAACCCACGTCTGCATATATCTATCTTTTTTTTGTGAAAAACCTTTTTTGTTTTGGCTACGCATGGTGCTCGCTTCTAATTAATTCCTCTGATATAATGCCTATTTTTTTATTTCAGAATCAAACTAAGTTTTGAAGGGAGAGGTTGTTATAAATCTCTCTTTATTTTAATGCTTTTTTTAACATTTTATTATGCCCATTTGGTAGTAAGAAATCGATCTTTTTCCAAATAAATGCTTTTATCAGTTCTGTTACTTAAAGTAAATAAACTTTCTCTTTCACACTGCATCATTTGGACACATTTTCAAAATTTGTTTGTGGTTAGTAGTTAATTATAACACTATAATTTTAATTGAATAGGCAGATATTGCATTTTTAAGTATAAAAAAATTAAAACTACTGTACTGTATCTTTTGGAACGAGTGAATAGTAACGTCGCACTGTTCAGCTTCATGAGGGCTTTTGGCAACGGATCACGTAATTTTGGACCATGGTCAAGTGACGTGGACGACACCTGAGTTAAACCCTCTTCTCCTAACTACCACACCACACCAACTTAGAAGGAATATTCTACCATTACTTAGCAGGAATATTCTTTGAAATCCACTCTTCCAAGATATATAGCAGCACGGGTTCCATGATGAGTATTTTAGCGGAAAAAATAGTTTGTCAAAATTTAAGTGTCTTATTTTTTTGTATGTTAATGAAGACCTTAGAAAATTATTTGACTACTTATTTTAAGTGAACGGTATATATAATTAATTTTACAGTGAAATATCTTTAATTAATTTATTAGCTCTAACGGGTTAAATTTTTTAAAGTGGAGTATTTTGTTTATGTATATCCCTTAATTTTAAATGTAGTGATCCCAAAAAAAATATTGTATGAAAAATGCAGTAAATCATAATGCGGTTGGATAAAGTATTAATGTGCATCGCGTCCCTACACGGCGGGTCTTACAAAGTTCTAATAAAGCTCGAGTTATGAAAGTAGCTAGGCATTTGTCAACTTTACTCTATCATTAACATTTCACTATGTTTTTTATTGAATCGTCATTATAATTTAATAAACGGCGTTGCTTGCGAATATTACAATTTTAACATAAAATAAATACTACAGAAAGTAATATTAATGTATTATACTTTCAGATAAAAATTATTTACACTATTTTAAGCGTTCATTACACAAAACTTTTAACAATGTGTTTCTTTTGCTGAGCAGAGATCAGCTTAGGAAGGAAGGCATTTTCAAAAATCGACCCTCAAGAGAGTGTTACGGGGAGTTATAAATAAAAAAAAATATTCTTTTTATCAGCTATTAGATCTACATACTTAAAATTTAACAAAGGTGTTTTATTTCTCTCTCTCTCTCTTTTTTTTGTTTAGCTGAGCTACGCAAAAAAGCTTTTTTTGTTCAATTTGCAATTCACGTAAAATTAACTCATTAAAAACATCTTTATCCTTCAATCTGTGTTGTTTAATTTTTCAGTTCACCCGTGCGAAAACGGGTATACCAGCTAGTATATATATATATATATATATATACAATCTGGCCAAAAGTATCCGGACACCCCTTAAAAAGGTGATTCTGGCGAGTGACGCAATTTGATACGTAATTGAAAGCTATAAAAGTGTTGGTAGTGGTTTGTCAGATTGTATTTATGCGTTTTTGAGGCAATGAGTAAGTCAAAAGAGCTTAGTGGAGTTTGATCGTGGCAACATAGTGGATCCTGGCAATATAGTGGGATGCCACCTTTGTAGGAAATCAGTTCGTGAGATTGCGGACATTCTACAGAAGCCTAAATCCACTGTGAGTGATGTAATTGTGAAGTGGAAACGTCGAGGCAGTGAAACGGCAGAAAAACGAACCGGTAGGCCGAAAATACTTGGTGAACGCAGCCGCAGAATTCTGAAAAGAGTAGTGAAACAAAATCGCAAGTCCTCGTTGGCAGAAATTTCTCAGGAGTTCCAAAGTTCATCAGGAATTAGTGTTAACAGCAGGACTGTCCGTCGAGAGTTAAAAAAAACTTGGGATTCCATGGTCGTGTGTGCAGCCGCTCACAAGCCAAACATCACTCCACAGAATGCGAAGCATCGATTGCAATGGTGTTGAGCTCACCGTCATTGGACTGTGGACATGTGGAAAACTGTTCTTTGGAGTGATGAATCTCGCTTTTGGCAGTCGGATGGACGCGTCTGGGTTTGGCGGATGCCTGGCGAATGTTTCTTTAGTGACTACATTGTACCGACTGTTAAGTTTGGTGGTGGAAGCATAATGGTGTGGGGGTGTTTCTGGTGGTTTGGCCTGGGTTCGTTAGTTCCTGTGATTGGAAACATGAACTATGAGATGTAAGTGGACATTCTGGACAATGCTGCACTCCCAACTCTATGGCAATATTTCGGAGAAGGCCCATTTCTTTTCCAGCAGGATAACTGCTCCATTCACACATCGAGGCTTGCACAGACGTTGTTTAACGAAATGGGTGTTCAAAAACAGGACTGGCCTTCTCAGAGCCCCGATCTAAATCCCATAGAACACCTTTGGGACGAATTAGAGTGCAGATTACGTAGCCAGCCAAATAGACCATCCTCACTGCAAGCACTCACTTCAGCTGTGATGGACGCCTGGAAGGCAATTCCTATGGTCACCTATCAAAAATTGGTGGAAAGTCTTCCCAAACGTATGCAGGCTGTCATCCATGCAAAAGGGGGACCAACACCATATTAATATGTGCCTCAGGACGCTCTAAGTCCATACCACTAGGTGTCCGGATACTTTTGGCTAGATAATATATATATATATATATATATATATATATATATATATATATATATATATCATAATATATTATTACATCCTAATTTAATATTACACAATAGAACTTTATCTGTAATTAACAATCCGGTAACATTAAACTCCCAAATCGAAAGCTAGTTATAGACAGAAAGAGAGAAGCGTAAAATTTAAATTCAGTGAAAAAGACGAAAGTTTTTTTGCCGTTTCAGAGAATATCATTATATATATATTCCCTCAATTTTTACATCATTTAGACACAAGAACACTTTCGTCTTTGATAGCTCGAAGAACGTAAAATCCAACCATTTTCAAAAAAAATTGTAGCTACGAAACTAGCCCTATGGGAAAAAAATGGAAATTGTTAACGACCTTCATAGAATTCTGCTTTTGATTTCAACAGCTTCGTTAAAGACAAATTGGAATAATGACTACAGATTTTATTGAAATTTTTTGTGGTGTAATGAAGCAAAGAGACTCTAGCAGCCATATTCTAAAAAGTAATTTGAAAAAAAAAAGAAAGAAAGAAACTAATTATAATGAAAGCTTTAATTGTGTGTGTTCCTTCTGGCTTTCTATTCTTTTAAATTAATAAGATAAATGGAGAGCTGTCTGAGTGTAAGGATATTACATTCTAGATCAGTAATTATGTAACACATTTTTTGTATTTTTAACCGCTGATGTTTTTCTCCAAACTGACCGAATTTAATGAGGCAATTTTTGTACTGTTTGAAGCATAGAAAATTTTGACTTACTGTATGAACTCTTCCAGAGTGATCTATAATATATTTTTTTTCATTCTGAATAAAAACTAAAACAATTCATAAAGTGTGTAATGAGCTCATCTCACAAAAGGAAAAAAAATCTTATTAAAAAATTTTTTTTCTCTAAATGCAATCCTTTACTTTAATTAGTTCGAAACTTTTCTTTCTAACAAGTGATTTTCGTTTCCCCTCCTTTTCACACGTAATTATTATTATTTCTTTTTTCATGAACACAAAGAGCCTAAAATGCTCTTAATTGATTTGATTTTATAAAAACTGATTAATCTTCAATTTATATTCACTATTACTAAAATAAGGATAAAAAAAGAAATATTAATAAACACGTGATCTTTTTGTTAACGTTATTCATCAGCTAATTATTAAAACATTTAAGTAATTTAAGTTTTTTTTTTCAATAAAATGTCATTTAATTAAAAAAAAAATTCAGAAATTAAAAGACTATAATTTATAAATATACTATAATTAATTACGATTGTGTAGCCACCCATCCGGTATAGTGGTTAGTGCCGCTGACTGTTGAGCCTAAAGGCCCGAAGAAGGAATGGTTGTTTGTATGTGTATTGTACCTTTGTGTGTGCGGCATGGGGGTACTCTAAATAGCTGTCGAGTTTCAAGTTCATTGGTGATATTGACGGAAGGAGAAGAGAGGTAGGAGGTCCCTGGCCACCCTCAGGGTTTTCTCCCTCAAAACCAGGATGGAAACGAGCAAAATCGTGCTGTTACCTGCATGGTGCTCAAAACTACGGTTAACGACAGGCGTACAACTAGCCATTCGCCGCGATGAATTTTGTGGGCCTCGAT